>CM042400.1:29216584-29234084 GCA_023634145.1 Thymallus thymallus
TAAAAAAAACGATGTATCCCTCATTTACTGGTGCTTCCTTTATTTTGGCAGTTACCTGTATCTCAACGCCTGCCTGTCACTACCTTGGCTTACGGCAAAACAGAAGGCAGTAGACATCTTAGTGGAAGAATGGAGATAAATAGTCAATAAAATAAAGAAAGAGGAATTAAAGAAAGAAAGAAAATAATACAAATCCAGAATGAAGGAGGGACAACAAAACACCCAACCAGACCGGAGCGAACATTGAAAGAGCAACCCAGTGAAAATGGATCCTTCTCCCCTCTCTTTCCAAAAACACAATAAGGAATTAATAAAAGATTTGTTGCCAGCCACATCAGCCAGGCAGCTTTTTACAGACCAGCCTTTCGTGTTTTGATCTTATGCCCGGGTCCTGTGGTAGGCTGGGCCCGCTTGGAGTGGCGGTCTGGGGCTATAAGAGTTGATGGGGAATTTGGGGTGACCTCATCTATCCCCCTCAGCCCTGGCCCAAACGGGCACTGAGGGCCTCCCCACTTCCCCTGAGCCTGGTGGGCACAGAGGAGGCCTAGGCAGGGACAGATGCTGTGAGGGTGAGAGGGAGGGAGACAGTCAGGGAGGGAGGGAGGGAGGGAGGGAGGAAGCTGAGGGAACACAGCAGACAGAAACTGAGCTGCACTTCCTAACCTCCTGCCAAATGTATGACCATAGAGACACATATTTCCCTCAGATTACAAAGACCCCAAAAAGAATTTGAAAACAAACCCTATTTTGATAAACTCCCATATCTATTGGGTGAAATACCAGTGTGCCATCACAGCATCAATATTTGTGACCTGCTGCCACAAGAAAATGGCAAAGAGTGAAGAACCAACCCCATTGTAAATACTTATTTATTTATTTTCCCTAACTATCTGCACATTTTTACATCACTGTATATAGACATAATATGACATTTGAAATGTCTCCATTATTTTGGAATATTTAATATTTATTATAAGTGTAATATTTACTGTTCACTTTTGTTTATCCATTTCCCTTTCTTTGGCAATGTAAACATATGTTTCCCATGCCAATAAAGCCCCTTGAATTTAATTTAATTGAGAGAGCGAGAAAGAGCGAGAGAGCGATAGATAGATAGATAGATAGATAGATAGATAGATAGATAGATAGATAGATAGATAGATAGATAGATAGATAGATAGATAGATAGATAGATAGATAGATAGATAGATAGATAGATAGATAGATAGATAGATAGATAGATAGATAGATAGATAGATAGATAGATAGATAGATAGATAGATAGATAGATAGATAGATAGATAGATAGATAGATAGATAGATAGATAGATAGATAGATAGATAGATAGATAGATAGATAGATAGATAGATAGATAGATAGATAGATAGATAGATAGATAGATAGATAGATAGATAGATAGATAGATAGATAGATAGATCGATCTATCTTCCAGAAGTGTCTGGAATTCTATTGGAGAGATGCGACACCATTCTTCCACGAGAGGTGGTGGAAAATGCTGTCTCAGGTGCTGCTCCAGAATCTCTCATAAGTGTTCATTTGGTTTGAGATCTGGTGACTAAGACACACAAACACACACACATACACATACACCCTTTAAACGCCCTATGCTCCTTTGAGAACCCTCTTTCAAAGTCACTGAGATCTCTTCTTCTAGCCATGGTAGCCAAAATAATAGGCAACTGGGAAGTTTTATACATGACCCTAAGAATGATGGGATGTTAATTGCTTATTTAACTTAGGAATCACACCTAAGTTAAGTTGGAAGTTTACATGCACCTACATTTAAACTCAGTTTTTCACAATTCCTGACATTTAATCCTAGTAAACATTCCCTGTCTTAGGTCAGTTAGGATCACCACTTTATTTTAAGAATGTGAAATGTCAGAATAATAGTAGAGAGAATTATTAATTTCAGCTTTTATTTCTTTCATCACATTCCCAGTGGGTCAGAAGTTTACATACACTCAATTAGTATTTGGTAGCATTGCCTTTAAATTGTTTAACTTGGGTCAAATGTTTCAGGTAGCCTTCCACAAGCTTCCCACAATAAGTTGGGTGAATTTTGGCCCATTCCTACTGACAGAACTGGTGTAAGGTTTGTAGGCCTCCTTGCTCGCACATGCTTTTTCAGTTCTGCCCTCAAATGTTCTATAGGATTGAGGTCAGGGCTTTGTGATGGCCAATCCAATACCTTGACTTTGTTGTCCTTAAGCCATTTTGCCACAACTTTGGAAGTATGCTTGGGGTCATTGTCCATTTGGAAGTCCCATTTGACAAACTTTAACTTCCTGACTGAGGTCTTGTTGCTTCAATATATCCACATCATTTTCCTTCCTCATGATGCCATCTATTTTGTGAGCACCCCCACATCATGATGCTGCCACCCCCGTGCTTCACGGTTGGGATGGTGTTCTTCGGCATGCAAGCCTCCCCCTTTTTCCTCCAAACATAACAATTGTCATTATGGCCAAACAGTTCTATTTTTGTTTCATCAGACCAGAGGACATTTCTCCAAAAAGTACAATCTTCGTCCCCATGTGCAGTTGCAAACCGCAGTCTGGCTTTTTAATGGCGGTTTTGGCTTCTTCCTTGCTGAGCGGCCTTTCAGGTTATGTCGTTATAGGACTCGTTTTACTGTGGATATAGATACTTTTGTACCTGTTTCCTCCAGCATCTTCACAAGGTCCTTTGCTGTTGTTCTGGGATTGATTTTCACTTTTCGCACCAAAGTATGTTCATCTCTAGGAGACAGAACACCTCCTTCCTGAGCGGTATGACGGCTGCGTGGTCCCATGGTGTTTATACTTGCGTACTATTGTTTTTACAGATGAACGTGGTACCTTTTTTATTTAAATTTTCCCATGATGTCGAGCAAAGAGTCACTGAGTTTGAAGGTAGGCCTTGAAATACATCCACATGTACACCTCCAACTGACTCAAATTATGTCAATTAGCCTATCAGAAGCTTCTAAAGCCATGACATTATTTTCTGGAATTTTCCAAGCTGTTTCCTTTATTTTGGCAGTTACCTGTATTGGATTGAATTGAATTTATTTTGGGTAACAGACATATACAACAAAATGTACAATATGGATCCAGAGGATATCACTTGAAAGTATTAATTAAAACACTTGTTTCCAAAGTGGTCCTCGATGGTAAAAACAATAACACATATACTGTATGTACAGGGTACCATAGCTGGAGTGTTGTGTTAAATTGTCATTCAACCAAAACATTTGCTGCCCCGTTATACCCTGCTCTGTGTAGTAACATATTGTAAGTGCGTTGTTGTGTATTTCCGTTGCCATTCAACTGAAACAGTTACAACAGAACATAGCTTGTGTTTATATAAAGTTGTTCTGTTTTTCATTCAAGTAAACCGACCTTTCAGTCGGTTTTCATTTTCTGACAGAAGTTGGTGAAAAAATTGGAATGTTTACAATTCAACCTGAATTCACCCTGACTAGGGCCATTTTTCATTTACCACAGAGAAATAACATTCTTTGAGAAAAGGCTTGTTAGATAAAAGGCTTTTTGGATGTTAATTTCAAAGGGCAGACTGTAGGCATGTCAAAACCCTTTACCTGAGGGAGTTTGGATAGCTCTACTTCACAGCCTCTAGTTAGGTGAACGCAGCCAATATCTACCATGCATGTACAGAGGCTTGGCACCATCATCAAATCACTTCTCTGATTTATTTGCCATCACAGACTTGCCTACTCCTGTCTGTTGTTACCAATGTTTTTTTTGCATAATAAATGCACATTTTGAATGAAACATCATAAACCATGTCTGAGTTACAGCAATTATTATAATTATAATGCAAGGGCAACATTGTGAAGTACATGTGAACCTAGGCTGAAGCTTAGGTCATAGGTCATGGGTCATGAGTCATGGTTAGGATCACACATACAGACGAGCATTCAGGTTACAACTAGATACAACTGAGTGACACAACATGTTGTGAACTGTTTATAAGGATGTTATTTCAATCAAGTTTTAAGTTGAGTTTTTCAACAACAACAAAAATCCTGCTGGGCAGTAGCCAAACCTATTCAACGTATTCTGTTTTCCAAAGGTATGCATGGCACATTTATCTTTATTTATGGATGAAGATCTATCTAACTAACGTTTTATAAACCAAACCAAAAATATTATAATCAAAAGCAAGAATGAACTTCATAGCCATTGATTTATACCGTGCAATTATAGGGAAATAATGCATGGTCTAGAATGTCATTCAAGTCAGTCAGAAACTGTCATGGCTCTTAGGAGACGCTGAGTAGTAGAATGAAGACATTCCTTTATTTGTGACAAAAACAACAAAGGAGAGAACGAAACCACAAACTGATGTGCGACATGCACGATCAAAGAACCACACACAGGTGGGCACAATAATGAACTTAATTGGCATCCCCAATTAGAGACAACACCAACAGAAACCAAACATAAAGTTGCCCAGACAACCCTACCGTCAGGCCCCGACAGTTGACCCAAACCAAACATAGATGCCTCTTGGCATCCCTACCGTCAGGACCTGACAGGAACGAGTATTCAACAATGCCATGGTATAAGAGTTTATAAACTGGGTGGTTCGAGCCCTGAATGCTGATTGGCTGACAGTATGACAAAACATCCTCTAACTGTTCTAATTACGTTGGTAACCAGTTTATAATAGCAAAAAGGCACCTTGGGGGTTTGTGGTGTATGGCCAATATACCACGGCAAAGGACTGTATCCAGGCACTCTGTGTTGCGTTGTGCATAAGAACAGCCCTTAGGAGTGGTATATTGGCCATATACCACACCCCATCGGGCCTTATTGCTTAAATAATGCACGCTCTAGAACAGTGGTCACCAACCTTTTCTGAGTCAAGATCACTTTCTGAGTCAAAATGCAGACCGAGATCTACCGCTCTGATTTTTTAACATGACTTAAAAAACGTAAGCCTATGCAAAAAAACAGTACTGTAGCGATGAGGTTTTTGCAGTAAGCTATAGACCCAATACATTATCGCCTCATATTGGCTTTGCTTGAATTGCTCTGCCAATGCATTGTTGTTTGGGCCCTTCTTTTAATGATATTTAACAATTTGAGGTAGGCTTTACCGGTAATATATCCGTTGTTGTATTATTTGCAAGGCACAGCTGAGCGACTATACATTTAAATGGTTTACTATTTATTTGTATTTTACGGGGCTGACACCTATACATTATCCTTCCCTATACAGCAGCTTGTTATAGGCACCTATACATTACCCTTCCCTATACATCAGCTTGTTACGGGCACCTATACATTACCCTTCCCTATACATCAGCTTGTTACAGGCACCTATACATTACCCCTAACAGACTGACAGCTGATCCACCCACCACATCTAAACTGTCACACACACACACACCACCTCTAAACTGTCATTAAATTCCATTATATCAAACTAGCCTGACCTGGGTTCTTCTACAACTAACTACTACCTTGTATATTCACAGAGGAAGGCATGTCTTTGGATGTGTATACCAGGGAGTGTCAACAGATAATTAAGCCTTTGTTTCAGCACCATAAATCAATCACACATCTTCACATACAGTACTACGTGCCCATGTGAAAAACTTTTTTCGTTCTATTTAGGTCGATGGAACATATTGTGTTGAATGTGCGGACACTGGCAGGAAAATAATATGGAACAATTTAGAACTCACACAGAGACAGCGTGACTGTGATGAAGTCATTCTGACAGCTCCTTTCCATGATGTTGTGGGACAGTCAGAGAGGAGAGAAGGCTGTGGAGTTAAAGGTGCTTAACATTGAGGCATTAAAGTGTGCAAGAAAGAGAACACACTATGGCTATGTCAGTATCTCTGTTTTAGCCCCATGAATCTATGCAATGGTCAAAGGCAAGCACACACACATTTGTAAGAGTGTCATGCATGCACACATACACACACACATGTATACAAGTATGTGTAAAAGGTATTGTTACAGAGTATCAGAGGGGATCCAGGAATTAAAGTATATAGCTAGTACATCCACACAATCAGAGTAGCACACCTGCAAAAATAGACACAGGAAGTGAGCCGATAGTTTGCCTTTTAATTATAATGTAGTTATGAGGAGAAGAGCCCCTGTCTACCCCCTCCTAACCCCCCTACCCCCTCCTAACACCCTCTACACCCTCATAAAACCCTCTACCCCCTCCTAACCCCCCTACCCCCTCCTAACACCCTCTACACCCTCATAAAACCCTCTACACCCTCATAAAACCCTCTACCCCCTCCTAACCCCCCTACCCCCTCCTAACACCCTATACACCCTCATAAAACCCTCTACACCCTCCTAACACCCTCTACCCCCTCCTAACACCCTCTACACCCTCCTAACACCCTCTACCCCCTCCTAACACCAATTACCCCCTCCTAACACCCTATACACCCTCCTAACCCCCCTACTACCTCATAACACCCTATACACCCTCCTAACCCCCCTACTCCCTCCTAACACCCTATACACCCTCCTAACCCCCCTACTCCCTCCTAACACCCTCTACCGCCTCCTATCCCCCTCTACCCTCTCCTATCCAGCTCTACCCCCTCCTAACCCCACCTGTCTACCCCCTCCTAACCCCACCTGTCTACCCCCTCCTAACCCCACCTACCCCTTCTAACCCCTCCCTATACCACATGGAAGTTAATTGCTATAGAAATTCCTGCCAGAGACAGGAATCAACAACTCCCAGATTTATGCCTCAAAGTCGTGTCTCACAAACGGTCTGTTTAGACATTTCTCTGTCAGAGTGATGAAATAGTGAAATATCCTGGGGATTTTGACTCACACACATTCCCATGGGATGTCCAAATGTGAGACACAATTTATATAAAAAAGGTAGAAAAATAAACACAAAATAACAAACTAGGTATTGATTTAATCGAGCTGTTTCGATATAGAGTTAGGATTAAATATAGCATATTTTTTAAACCCTGAACCACCTGGATTCAAGTGACAAAAAACACAACTAGCAATTACTGTAAAGGTTTTCCCATTGTTATTTTGAGTAGACTGGTGTGTTACATGTTTCTCTCTCTCGGCTTTCAGAGTCCAGTGTTGTTGATGTGTGTACTGTGTGTGATAGTCTCCACAGCCCAGCCTGTCGCGTCCGTGGACATGTTAACTAGAATTCCGTCAGACATTCAAAATAAATCTGCAGCATGTTTGTTAGGAGCCTGCTGTGGTTGCCATGCCCTTCAGTAACACACGACAGATAAAGCCATAAGTCCAGCCCTTTAGTTAATTCCCCAACAACGCTAAGTCATAAAAATCAAGTCTTAAAGACATCAGTGATACAGCCTGTCTAAATGAATCCCATATAAAACTATTAATAGCAATGTACTTTTACATTTGCCAGTCGTAAAAGAAAGATAGAAAAACGATGACATGGTAGGCCTCCTGCAATAGGAAAACCCGATATATGTGGACGTGTCTCTGTCTCAACCCGTCTCTCCAAAGAATTACATTACATTACATTACCCCCGGACGGAGCAACGCTGTGCTGAGAGAGAGCAGAGTGGTGTTACTCTAACTGACTCAGCGACGACTTAGTGATGATTTGGAGTGTTTTCCTGATGACCAGATGTCGTTGACTGACTCAAGTACAGACAGTCAAGTACACTATACAGGGAGCCCTGGTCAAAAGTAGTGCACTATATAGGGAACAGGGTGTCATTTTGAACTCAACCCTAGTGAAGATTGGCCAGATGTGACTGACTTAGAGAAAGAGAGAGGGAGACGCCAGAAGTGCCACAGATGCAACACACACATGCACAAACACACAGGCACACACACAGTTTAGAATATACACACGGTTAAGAAAAACATGAAGAGTTAAAAAAACAACATGGACTCTATCTAAACAGTTTGATCCCTCTCTGAGATGTTCAAATCGTGGAGCACTAAACGTACTGTTGCTGTAGCGTCGTACCTGTTCATTACCGTGGTGCCGCCTGCCTACCTGCCTGCCTGCTGCCACGGTGACAAGCTAGCTTCAGAATTAAAAATATTGAAATATGAAAAACTGGTCTTCAGAGATAGATGGGAGGGGTTGAGTGTTGCTGCAGGATGGGATTAAAAACCAACAAAAGATAACTATTGCAAAGTATACAGTGTCCATAAAATGTATATAGTATGTATAAGCTGGAAGTAGAAGCCTAAGTTGTTGTCCATTAGTTTACACCAATTAAGGGAGGGGTGGTAGGGTTAGGGGAAAATAATAAAGGAATATATATATATATATATATATATATATATACTGTATATGGGGGATTGGAAATTATGCAGACAATTCCATTGATGGAAACTACAATCTACCTGCAATATTAAAGCTGTCTATCTGCCAAGAAAAGTGTATAACCTTACCCAACTATTCTTGTCTATCAGTCTATCAGTGTTTTGTTTTGTGTTTTGTGTTTACCCCAGGAAGAGTAGCTTATGCTTGAGCAAAAGCTAATGGGGATCCAAATAAACAAATAACAAAACCACCCCCAGCTATGAATGACACTACTACAATAAACGGACAAGTAAACTAAGCCCAGATTTCGAGAGCAGAGGCACACCTCGGTCCAGAAGCATTGGGTTCTGCTGTTTAGAATGTGGAAAACGATGCTCTGTCCCTGAGTCCCTGGCTGACTGCTCACACTGTTGTGCTGTGTCCATGTGCTCACAATAATAAGTAGGGAAGATTAGGTCAAGGATGAGTCAGTCACACACACACACACACACACACACACACACACACACACACACACACACACACACACACTCTCTCTCTCTCTCTCTATTCCACTCATGCACAGTGTAGATCAAGCGGACCCAATCAGGCATGTAACCACTTACACAAACAAAGACACTCATGCTAATAAAAACACTCTGGACTCTGGGGTAACACTCTTAACATTCACTAACTGACACACAAAAAAAAAAACACACACTGTAAAACAGACACACACACAGTAAAAAAAAAAAAAAACACTTGCAAACACATGCAGACATTCATATAGGCCACTCACAAAGTCTACATACAAATATATACAAATCCAGAACTAGAGAGACAGATATATACACTTGTGCACACTGACAGAACTGACACACTCAAACAAATAAATACAACTAGGAGGAACCCTGGTCCAGTTTATGGAAACCCTGATCAGTTTGCTCTATACAGTCTCTGCCTCATAATCTCTGTCTTTAATTTAAACTATCAACAGTTTATTTTCACGCTTCCGCTCCCAAACAAGCAGTCTCTCTAAGAGTCTCTAACTATTACTTCAAACTCTAAGAGCAGAAAGAACAGAAAATAGATGGAAAAAGAGGAGAACAACAGCTAGTATTGTTTCTAAAGAAAGTACTCACCCACTCTAACGTTGTGCTGGTCCAAACAGACAGACTAATAGAGGGATAGCTGGAGTACTGCTGGTCCAAACAGACAGACTGATAGAGTGATAGCTGGAGTGCTGCTGGTTCAAACAGACAGAATGCTAGAATGATAGCTGGAGTGCTGCTGGTCTAAACAGACAGACTGATAGAGGGATAGCTGGAGTACTGCTGGTCCAAACAGACAGACTGATAGAGGGATAGCTGGAGTGCTGCTGGTCCAAACAGACAGATGAGCAGAAGGAAAATGAGGACATATGTGTACATTCAGCAGAGTTCCTTTGACAGTAAAAACAGGTCAGCAGCAAGTTTCTCTCTCACTTCCTTCTCTCTCTCCCTCCCTCCTCTTGCTCTCTTTCTCTATCAACACAGGCACACTCTCTTCCTCTCCTCTCTCTCTTTTTCCCTCTTTCTCTTTTTCCACACCCCCTCTCCGTCTCTCTCGCTAAGAAATAATTATGCTCTCTGATTCATAAAGCCAACCTTTGTCACGTGATCCAAACTTCAAATATACAGCAAATTTTTTCACTGGCCACAAAATGCCTAGAGGGAAGAAAAAAGGGCTAGAAAACTTCAGCTTCTGTTTTTAATTCTCTCCCTCTCTCCCTTATTCTCCCCTCTCCCATTTTCTATCCTCTCTTTTTAGAACTCACACTTTCCCTACTGTCTGTACTGTGTGTCGAAAATGTAGTTACTTAACTTAAAACAGTAAAATATACAAGAAACAAAACATTTAAAAACACAAAACCGGTAGCGAATATACTAAATAGAGCTGATTAAATATCTACACAGACTTCAATCTTCCTACTAAGCATGCTTAATTTAAAGAGTGACTGTCTTTAGAAAGCAACAAATCCCTTTTAAATCGGCTTTTGTGGCATCGAGTCGAGTCAGAAACATTTATTCTAGTGTCAAAATTGTCTACAAAGTGTAAATAGGATCATTTTGGTCATAAAGTCAGTCTCATCTAAAACAGAGTTTTGAACAGCTATGTGAGGGCTTGGTTGTGGTAAGGCCTCTTACTCCCACCAGGGGGAGGTGAGAGGCACACAATCAAGTCCTCACACCCTAACTGGGGAGATTATGATCCCCAATCAGAGACAGCTGTCTAGCGTTGTCTCTCATTGGGGATAGTATTTAGGCTCCACACACTTCCACCTGTGTGTGGATCATTGCTTGTGCCTGTATGTAAGTACTCATGCCACGGTGTTCAAAGGAAGGTTTGTTTGTATGTTTTATTATTAGTTAAATAAAACATGTTCGCAACGTACTCTCGCTCTGCGCCTCGTTCCCTGCACACTCACCGTGACAAGCTATGCGTCACAATTGATAAATGGGTTTTGATGTCCATTTGCCCACTAACATGGGGTGAAGAGCTGCGGTGTTTGCTCTCTATCCAATAGCATAGAAAATGAGACAGACCTGCCCAGCAGCTCTGAATTTGTTTACATAAGACAACCCGTGGCACATTTTTAAACTTGAGAAATACTGCACCAAACAGCTTAATGTTTCTCTTCGTAGATGTAAAATTGCAAAAACTTCAAAATTCTTGAATTACCTTACATTAAATTTGAGGGATTTTGAGGACGTGAAATAGGCTTCTGTGTTTACAGTGTCTCATGTGGGACAAACATCATAAACGAAATGCAGAATTGGTCAGGAAACACACCTCCAAGACTGAAATCTTGTTTTTCTAATGAGCAACAGAAAAACACACGTGCCTATGTGTTCAGTGGCTCTTTAAAGGGAACTTCGAAGAGTGTTAAGATGTACAGTTGCAGTCGGAAGTTTACATACACTTAGGTTGAAGTCATTAAAACTCATTTTTCAACCACAACCACAGATTTCATGTTAACGAACTATAGTTTTGGCAAGTCAGTTAGGACATCTACTTTGTACATGACACAAGTAATTCTTCCAACAATTGTTTACAGACAGATTATTTCACTTATAATTCACTATATCAAAATTCCAGTGGGTCAGAAGTTTACATACACTAAGTTGACTGTGCCTTTAAACAGCTTGGAAAATTACAGAAAATGATGTCATGGCTTTATAAGCTTCTGATAGGCTAATTGACATCATTTGAGTCAACTGGAGGTGTACCTGTGAATGTATTTCAAGGCCTACCTTCAAACTCAGTGACTCTTTGCTCAACATCATGGGAAAATCAAAAGAAATCAGCCAAAACTTCAGAAAAAAATGTTTGATTCATCCTTGGGAGCAATTTCCAAATGCCTGAAGGTACCACGTTCATCTGTAAAAACAATAGTATGCAAGTATAAACACCATGGGACCACGCAGCCATCATACCGCTCAGGAAGGAGACGCGTTCTCCACTCCTAGAAATTACGGAATTTGGTGCGAAAAGTGCAAATCAATCCCAGAACAACAGCAAAGGACCTTGTGAAGATGCTGGAGGAAACAGGTGTAAAAGTATCTATATCCACAGTAAAACGAGTCCTATATCGACATAACCTGAAAGGCCGCTCAGCAAGGAAGAAGCCACTGCTCCAAAACCGCCATTAAAAAGCCAGACTACGGTTTGCAACTGCACATGGGGACAAAGTGCTTCTTGGAAAAATATCCTCTGGTCTGATGAAACAAAAATAGAACAGTTTGGCCATAATTACCATTGTTATGTTTGGAGGAAAAAGGGGGAGGCTTGCATGCCGAAGAACACCATCCCAACTGTGAAGCACGTGGGTAGCAGCATCATGTTGTGGGGGCGCTTTGCTGCAGGAGAGACTGGTGCACTTCACAAAATAGATGGCATCATGAGGAAGGAAAATTATGTGGCTATATTGAAGCAACATCTCAAGACATCAGTCAGGAAGTTAAAGCTTGGTCGCAAATGGGTCTTCCAAATGGACAATGACCCCAAGCATACTTCCAAAGTAGTGACAAAATGCTTAAGGACAACAAAGTCAAGGTATTGGAGTGGCAATCACAAAGCCCTGACCTCAATCCTATAGAAAATGTGTGGGCAGAACTGAAAAAGTGTGTGCGAGCAAGGAGGCCTACAAACCTGACTCAGTTACATCAGTTCTGTCAGGAGGAATGGGTCAAAATTCACCCAACTTATTGTGGGAAGCTTGTGGAAGGCTACCTGAAACGTTTGACCCAAGTTAAACAATTTAAAGGCGATGCTAACAAATACTAATTGAGTGTATGTAAACTTCTGACCCACTGGGAATGTGATGAAAGAAATAAAAGCTGAAATAAGTCATAAATAAGACATTTCACATTCTTAAAATAAAGTGGTGATCCTAACTGACCTAAGACATGGACTTTTTACTAGGATTATATGTCAAGAATTGTGAAAAACTGAGTTTAAATGTATTTGGCTAAGATGTATGTAAAACTCTGACTTCAACTGTATGTAGTACATACATAACACAACTGAAATCCAAAGTTTTCTAAACCTAATGTATAACAACACACGGATTACAAGATGTCTGAGCCGTTTGGCGACTTTCTCAACCCATAAGAGTATCGGTTACACTTTATATAGCTTTCATGAATAAGCCTTCATAAATACTTAAATGTTTACTATCCATTTATAAATGCTCACTAATGAAAGTAATTATAAAGTGTTACCAAAGAATGCAATCACTGTCTGTCCCCCCCCCCCCACAAAAAAAACTTTTAAAAGTATTTTCAAAGTTACAAACCAAGAAGTGGTAGTAGGCAATTGGGAAGTCCCCAGTAAGATGGCAGAGCAGCATTTTGGGTGTGGTGCCCGTAAATGTGTCTGTCTGTGTGTCTCTCTGTCTCTCCCGTCTCACTCTCGCTCTCTCTTCATATGAGCTCATATGTTTCAGATCTGTGTTTGTGTTTGTCGACTAGTTCGTTTGTGGTTCTGGGCGTGTGCCTGCCGTGTCTTAACCTGGTGCTGTTGGTTTCTCAAGGTCGTGTTCTGATCTCAGGCACTCCAAAACCTCAGCTTTTAAACACACCCTTAAAACACACCTCAACAGCCACCTTCCTTTACCCATGTGGTCTCTGACCCCTTCTAGAACAAAGGGCAGGGTTCTCAAGGGCTTTTAGAATCTAGCACAAGCTCACGAGTTCTTCATAATAGAAATACACTTCTCTATTTCTGAAAATGTTCTCTAAACACCAAACATATCTAACTCCTCTCTAGAATAGACAAACACAACCCACCTCATCATGTGTCATCTCTACAGCTTTAGTATGACAGGGAGTCACTGCCGTAACATTCAAAACAATTCCATACCATCCAGCACACCTTCACCTGGCTTCTCCTAACTGACACATCATCACATCTCCTGTCACAGTACTCCTCCTAAACTACAAGGCAGTGTCTGAAATGGCAGCCTTTTCACTATACTGTGCACTACTTTTGACCAGGGCCCATAGCGTGATGCAATATATAGGGAATAGGGTGTCATTTGGAACGCAGACCAATACGCCTAGTTCCTTCCTCCTGAGTGTCCTCTACTGGCCCATTGATAGTAACCGGGTGTCAGCGTCCCGACTTGCCCTGACCTCAATACGTCTCTTTAATCAAATCAAGCCATTAGAACCACATAAAAGCACATGGTCTTCTCTTCGACCTCTATGTCCATGTGTTCCCCTTATGTCTATAGCACTATCTCCCAGATTCCCACACATAGTCCTCTGTGGAAATGTTTCTCTTCATAGCATACAATCAATCAATCAATCAATCAAATCTAAGCCCTTTTAACATCAGCAGTTGTCACAACGTGCTTTACAGATACAGTGCATGGCCTAACGCAGCATAATATACTATCTTGAAGCAGAAAGTACTCTTGTGTAGAGCTTGTCTTGTTTATGACTAGCTAGGGAGCTGCTGCTGGTTTTGGTTTGGTTTGTACCCTGTGTGGGGATTATATATAACAGTTAGAATCAAATGTTTTTGATAGTCTTTAACTGTTTTTGTGTGTGTGTAAAACTAGTTTGTGTTCCATGGTTTTGACTTGTAGCAACAGGAGGTAGAAAAATGTTTGTTTGTGGATCCTTTGGATCCTTATAATTTTGGGTTAATTATTATTTGTTTCCCTTCTTTTGTTCACAGGGAGTTGGGGAGTAGATTTAGAGCTACCCCGGGGTATACATCACCCGTAGGTATACTTCTTTGTCTAGAAACACCAGCTAGACCTGGGCGGACCACCAACTGTAAGTTTGGTTAGGGCGCCTCGACCGTGTGCCAGTGTAGGGATTGTATATTCTATTTGGGGCCGGGTTAGTACAGATTAGGGGTGGGGGAATTTTGTTTATTTCTTTGCTTTGGTCCGTCCAGCCCTCCCCTTTTCCCAGAAAGTTATTGTTTATTATTCACACTATTACAGTGGCTAAATAAACCCTGTTTTGTACGGTATTTGGTGTTTGTGTCTTTTTATCGCACCACGACTCCGTACCTCCCTTGTTGGCATCGGTGGGCCGAGCAGTGGGTTGTCAGGCTCCCCTCCCTATGGGAGCTAGAACGTAACAGTGTGCAATCAGGCTCCATAATCTACTACCACATATCTGCAGCTCAAAATCCATGTGTACGTGTGTGTATAGTGCGTATGATATTGTGTGTTTGTATACAGTATGTCTGTCCCTATGTTTGTGTTGCTTCACAGTCCCCGCTGTTATTTTATCTGTATTATTATCCGTTTTTGAAATCAAATTTTACTGCTTGCATCAGTTACTTGATGTGGAAAAGAGCTCCATGTAGTCATGGCTCTATGTAGTACTGTACGCCTCCCATAGTCTGTTCTGGACTTGGGGACTGTGAAGAGACCTCTGGTGGCATGTCTTGTGGGGTATGCATGGGTGTGCCAGTAGTTCAAACAGACAGCTCGGTGCATTCAACATGTCAATACCTCTTACAAATACAAGTAGTGATAAGTCAATCTCTCCTTCACTTTGAGCCAGGAGAGATGCATGCATATGCATATTATTAATGTTAGCTCTCTGTGTACATGTAAGGGCCAGTCGTTCTGTCCTCTTCTGAGCCAATTTCAATTTTCCTAGGTTTGTGGCACCTGACCGCATGACTGAACAGTAGTCCAGGTGCGACTAAACTAGGGCCTGTAGGACCTGCCTTGTTGATAGTGCTGATACGAAGACAGAGCAACACTTTATTATGGACAGACTTCTCCCCATTTTAGCTACTGTTGTATCAATATGTTTTGACCATGACAGTTTACAATCCAGGATTACTCCAAGCAGTTCAGTCACCTCAACTTGCTCAATTTCCACATTATTCATTACAAGATTTAGTAGAGGTTTAGGGTTTAGTGAATGATTTGTCCCAAACAAAATGCTTTAAGTTTTTGAAATATTTAGAACTAACTTATTCCTTGCCACCCACTCTGAAACAAACTGCAGCTCTTTGTTAGTGTTGCAGTCATTTTAGTTCCTGTAGTAGCTGACATGTATAGTGTTGAGTCATCCGCATACAGACAGCTGCCCTGGGGAATTCCTGATTCTACCTGGATTATGTTGGATAGGCTTCCATTAAAAAACACCCTCTGTGTTCTGTTATCCACAATATAGCAGGGGGTGTAAAGCGATAACACACACGTTTTTCCAGCAGAAGATTATTATGATCGATAATGTAAAAAGCAGCACTAAAGTCTAACAAAACAGCCCCCACAATCTTTTTATCATCAATTTCTCTCAGCCAATCATCAGGCATTTGTTTAACTGCTGTGCTTGTTGAATGTCCTTCCCTACAAGCGTGCTGAAACTCTGTTGTCAATTTGTTTACTGTAAAATAGCATTGTATCTGGTCAAACAGTTTTTCCATAATTTTACTAAGGGTTGGTAACAGGCTGATCGGTCGGCTATTTGAGCCAGTAAAGGAGCCTTTACTATTATTAGGTAGGGCAATGAATGTTGCTTCCCTCCAGGCCTGGGGGCACACACTTTCTAGTAGGGTTAAATTTGAGATATGTCAAATAGGAGTGGCCATATCGTCCGCTATTATCCTCAGTAATTTTCCATCCAAGTTGTCAGACCCCGGGGGCTTGTCATTGTTGATAGAAAATAATACAAATGTCACCTTTTCCACACTCACTTTACAGAATTCAAAATTACAATGCTTGTCTTTCATAACTTGGTCATATATACTTGGATGTGTAGTGTCAGCATAGTTGGCAATATCAGTTGGTTTTGTGATAAATGAGCCATCTGATTCAATGAATGATGGAGCGGAGTTGGCCTTTCTGCCCAGAATTTCAATTAAGGTGGTCCAAAGCTTTTTACTATCATTCTTTATGTAATTTATCTTTGTTTCATAGTGTAGTTTCTTTCACATCAATCCACAGATATTTAACAGTTTTCACAGTCATTTCCTTAATAGATAGATAGATAGGTACTTTATTGATCCCCGAGGGGACATTTCTTTGTCAAGCAGCTACAACAAAGCATAGGGCAGGTGCAAAATGCCAGAACAAAAATACACAAAAGACAGATACACGATGCATGATACATAGAGCAGCAGTATGAAAAGGTATAGAAATACAAGAAGTCTGGAGTGCAAAAAAGCTAACAAGACATTGCATAGTATGGGTGGTTGGCTGAATATGTATACTATACATTGGTGGATGGTGCATGGTTAACTATACTATACAGGTCGATGGCAGAGAAATACTTCAATAGCTAAAAATGCATATGATATGAGTGAGGGTAATAGTTTACTTAATAGACAGACTGGTTAAATGAACAGGTAAGTGAATATTTAGCATGGTTAAATTAACTGTACAGGTAAATATAGTTAAACTTACAGGTAAGTGAATATTTGCATGGTTACAGGAAGAGATACTTAAATAGCTAAATGTGTGTATGATATAATTTAGGGTAATAATAGTAATTCCCTTAAAATACAGTCCTAAGTGCACAGGGTTTAATTACAGATAACTGCACGTATTGCACATTCGATATACTAAAAGCAATGAAAAAAGATACAACTGACAGGATACTAATATGCATTCCTGAGTGAATGACTAAGTAAGTTAAGTCCAAGAATGACTTGCAATATTGCACGTGATATGATATAACAACTGTACATGAATATGTATAT
>CM042400.1:29239084-29286584 GCA_023634145.1 Thymallus thymallus
GTAAACTATAAGCTCTAAACGGGCATCACTCCACACAACAATGAACTCTTTCAACCAAAATAAATGGTGTGTGTGAGAGAAACAGTTAGACTGCGCGAGAGCGAGAGAGACAGTGACGCTTCGAACACACTGACTGTATCATTGCGTTTTGGTACACCAGAAGTAAATTCATTTCCAATGGAACGCTGTGTTTACATTGCAGCATTGCGTTGCAGAGGCAGTTGCAGTGCTTTCTGTGTGGTGCATACGTTGGATTTATCAACATATGCGTCAAACTGTATGTGTAGACGGGTTGACAGAAATGATAGCAGAAGGTGAATGTTGAACTTTTGTTGCACACATATCTATATGATGCTGCATACTATTTTGCGCAATAACACATTCGGTGTGTTGGAGGCGTAAGACTGCGAGAGCGCGCAAGCGTGAGAGCGAGAGAGACAGTGATGACTGTCTCTTTAGCTCTGAAGCAGAAGGTGTTTTGCAGGTGTGTATGTTGGCAGCGACTTCTGATCTGTTCTGTTCAGTGCCCAAACAGCGAGAGCACCCTGTAATTTTCTGCGTGCCCTGCCATAACATGTTCTCATCAATACATGTTCATGAGTCGGCCAACACACACTTCATAATTTGACGCACTTCGAATCTGACACAAATTCATCCTGGCAGGGAATGATTTACATAAGAGTGGAGAGTGCTATTTTTCCTGGCAGTACACCAGTAGGCCTTACACACCTAATTTACACGGATGGTAAAATGGTCTGTAGGATAGTAGCCCAGCTTGAGGTAGTTTGACAAATAACAATAAATACAGTTACAACAAATCGTCATGCAAAGCTGCTTGAGAAAGACAAACAAATACACAATGTGTTTAAGCCATATCATCATCACCAAGTAGGCCTAATAGACTTGGTAGCCCTACTGCTCAATGATAATAGTACAAATCACTGCAAATAAATAAAACATCTGAATTGAGCTGCCTGTGTAAATGCAGCCTTTGAGTTCTTTAAAGAAGTCACTAATTTGTCTTTTGACCAATCACATCAGATATTTTCACATCAGATCTTTATAGAGCTGATCTGATTAGCCAAAATACCAAATTGTGAAAAAAAGAGGGTTGGGCTCGTTACCGAAAGGTTGCTGGTTCGAATCCCCGAGCTTACAAGGTAAAATCTGTAATTCTGCCCCCGAACAAGGCAGATAAAACACTGTTGCTAGGCTGTCTTTATAAATAAGAATTTGTTCTTAAATTACTTGCCTAGTTAAATAAAACATGTCTCGGCCATCATCCCGAAGAGAGGGGGCTCGTTTGAGTGGTAAGGCTGAAGCAGACGAAAGTTAAGGAGTGAAGTCGTGGGAGGTGCATCTGCAACAGCCGAAAGTTTATATTTTTGATGAAATAAACATGTCTCCAACCACCATATCACACACTCACAAACAGTTAATATACAGTATGTGTGCACATTGTACTATCAATTCAATTTGTGAGAGACGGAAATATCACATTAATTTGTACTTTGAAGTCTATCAATGTACAAATTACCTGTTTCAGTCATGTCTTTGGTCAAGCTCCCGTTGGTCAAACAAAAACACCCTAATGATTGGTTGACAAGAGAGCCGCCCACAACGCAGCCGCTGTCTGTAATATGAAGTTGATGATGAGCAAATGCAGAAACTTGCAGTTAAAACTTAATTACCTTTGATCCCATTGTTTTTGTAAAGGCATGCAGTTGTCATGTAGGCGCAAGTCTGACAATGTTGATCCCCATAATGCAACACACTTTGGAAGGCGAGTCGGCAAAAGTGATCCGCTTGAACTCGCCCAAACACGTAAGAAAGCTGCAAGTGTGGGGGAGTTGAGGCTACAAAGATGGGTTTGCTGGCGTTGTAGCTTTCTCTAGTGACAAAATAATGAACTGCAATTGAATGTTACTGAGGGGATGTGAATAATCCTGCCACAGTAAAGTACTGTATACTGAAGTGACATAGCCTACATTTCCTCACACACACAAATGTAGGACACAATGTATTATTTGTTTGTTTATACTTTTCTAAGGCACATGATCTGAATGTTCGGCCATCAACCGGGACTACGGGTGCAAATTAGCTTTTAGCTAACCCCGGTACATTTACATGGATGTTGAATTATTGTAATATTGATGAATGTGCATTTTCCCCTATAAAAAATAAGAATAATAAACTTCAAGCAGCACCGGCCGCTACTAACAACTTCCGGACCAGTCACGGTGTGCGCCGCCCATTGTGCATGTGCCTCGCCTCACCCGCCCACCTCTCTTTATCGCACGCTCCGTGTTATGGTATGTATAAAATGTACAGTATGTCATTGCAGAGTGCACATGCACAGTGGCTTTCCTAAACGCGTATCACGGTCACATAAGCGCATCAAATCTCCTCTCAGCTCTAGATACCGGCCAATGAGAACGCACCAACGAGTAAAAGGAAGGAGGGAGAGAGTGAAAGTATAGTTCACATGGGACATATAGTGAGATGAGATACTACATCCAAACAGACACAACAGAAGTTGAGGGAGGACACAGAAGCGAGTCGCATTTTTTAAGCCACGTGATTGATGTGGAAGTGAGTGTGTGTATTAGTGGGTGTATATGTCTAGCTTGGTTTACAGTTCAGTTCATTCTCGGAGATGCTGATGGAGCTGTGAATTCTTGGGTTTTTGGAAAATCACTTGTTCTCTGCTCGCGACACGCGCTGAACCAAGTATCTCACTAGCACAGTTATTCCGAGTGCAGAACGGTTCCAGGTAGCATCCAAGAATAATCTCTCCTGCACACACGAGACAGCTGGACATAACTGTGCTTACAGTATACTACGGAGTTTTCTGTCGTTGACAGATCAATACGATTGTCTTCAACCGTGGGCAGGTAGTTCTCGACTCTCACCTGTCTCCAGTATTGATCCTGCATATTGACATTCAGAAGCATCTGTATATTGACAAGTCGAGCATCATTCATCAGAGCAAAGAAAACACATCAAGAAACATGGACAGTCCCGGTGGTAAGTACAATGATTGTGATTATATGTTTTGTTACTTTCATTGATTGTTATTGTTCACATTATATTTTGTTATTGCATACATTTTATATATCAGTCGCATAGCAATACTATTTTTTGTAGCTCAATATTGAATTTGTCATTGTAGTTAAATATTTTGAGTTTGAGAATGGTGAAGGTTTTTTGATGAATCTAAAGATAATTTACCATGTTTTATTGTGTTGGTTTCTTTTTGCAGTCGTGCGTAATTGTGCGTAAAATACGTTCCCAAATGTCCTGCATGATGAGGTTTTACATTGAAAGTGTCTCTTCGTCAGCATGTTAGAAAGATTTTCGAGTTAATACGATTTGAAACAATGTTATAAGGCTAGTACTGTATGTCAAATTCTATATGTTTAGGAAGTTGCCGGATGGAGATGAGAACAATTCAACTTTATAACAGGACCATCATACTCTTTATGCATTATCCTTCCATGCGTGAACTTGGAAAATGCAATGAATCCTGATTGATATAAGTTCTGAAACAGTTGTAATATCCAACAAGTGGATGTTTTCTTTCAAGCATACAAAGGTACACTCTAAAAACTGCAAAACATATTGAGGATGATATGTGACAGTGCTTGAAGTTCACGCAACTTCCCACATTAAAAATGATTACAGTTTACTATAGAATACGACAATACACACTATAGAATTCTGTAGTTAACTGTAGTATATTGTAGAATCCTATACTACACACTGTAGTATCCATCGATCATGTGTAGTACTTACTAAACACTACAGTAAATACTACAGTAATGTTGGCAAAAACTCTACAGTCCACAAAAACACTACAGTAATTACTATAGTGTATTATACTACATTATTTAATGTGAAACCTACATGCCAAGTATATATGCCAAATATATCTCTCTCTCTCTCTCTCATATATATATATATATATAGAAAACAGCAGAAGCGCTGAACTATCCGCTCAGTCCTACCTACCTACCAATGGAAAATGTGCAAAATTAGCTCTTTGAGTATTTTGTATTTTGTCCAGAACAAAGCCCCCACTGCTATATAAAAGATAATCAAATATAAACACTATACTAAATACTACATTTATGTCTGCAAAAACAATACATTACTGTAGTATATACTCGTTTTTTTACTACAGTATTTCTATTATAGTAAACTGTAAATACTACAGTATACTACAGTCAAGGCTGCAACATTACAGTAAATACTACAATAAAGTCTGCAAAAACACTACAGTAAATACTATATACTGTATGCTTGAAAGAAAACATCCACTTGTTGGATATTACAAAACAAGTTGCTATCTAGAACCTAAAATTGTTCTTCGGCTGTCCCCATAGGAGAACCCTTTGAAGAAGAATCCTTTTTGCCAAAAGGGTTCTCCTATGGGAACAGCCTAAGAACCCTTTTGGAACCCTTTTTTCTAAGAGTGTAGTATTTATACCATAGTGTACTATAATATTTTTTTCATATGGGTTGGAGACACTTCCTGTTTTTCTTCATGAAAACAAACTCACGTGCAGCGCAATGTCATTGGTTCCAATGCATTATATGCCAACAGTAGGCAGGCTACATTGTTTTTACTGTATAAGTAAATGATTCTCTACCACCCAGTTGGCATTGAGATGGTAAATGTTGTGATTACGTGGGTATTTATGTTTGTCCTGTTTAACACATGTACCAGTGTGTATTGTACATTGGAAATGTGTTTTTTTGCGTATCCCCCTGAGACACCGTCGGAGAGTTGGGTCACGGCCAGGGATCAGTCATTATTGACAGCAACCCTAGAGCAAGTGCCTTGCTCAAGGGCTCACCTAGTCAGCTCAGGGATTTGAACCAGCAACCTTTCGGTTATTGGTCCAACGCTCTTAACCTCTAGGCTACATGCCGCCCTTGGAGGCTGGGGTAGTGAAATGAGTTGATAACGCAAATTGTATGGCTATGGGAAGCTATAGAGTTATGCATGGAGCTTGGGCAGTGTTTCCGCGAGGTTAGCCAAAGTACACTTGGCATCATAATATTTGTTTACCTATTCCACTTCCACTCCCGGCTGTTGAGTGTTGATTCATTTACTAACTCTGCAGTCACGTTTCAGTCCAGGTGATGGAAACGACTGTGGCAAACGGCTTGGGTCAAGGCACCCACGCCTTTCTCCATGTTCCATGAGTTCCACAGGTTCCATGTCAGTTATTATCTGTAGAGGACAAAACTTGGAGCTTTTCAGACCTCTGCATACTACACTAAATTCACAAATGTATTCGTAATAATTATATACAAAAATGTTTTTAGTAACTTAGTCATCATCTACTTTATTGGCCTTAGATATTTTGTTTGGGCTATTCGGGCAGGCTAAATACTGTATACATTTTGTGGATGTTTGCATGATGTCAATAAGGAGGTTAAAAGGTCACTGGTGCAGTAATGTGGGATATCTGAGCCCCATGCCAAAGCATTCTTTACTCCTGCCATCTGCCTGCAACTTGGAGGCTGTTTTGAATGGCGGCTCTCTGTATTTCTTAATTGAGATGGTCATCCAACTTGACCCTATGAATGCATGGCTCAATTAACCTACAGCTGGAGCCCGTTTGGCCTTAATATTTATTGGTCTCAGAGAGCGAGATGCAGTACATGTATTCTTGATTTATCTTATCAAACCAAGCAGAAGTAAACAGATGTAATCAATATACACTGGGGACCAAAGGTTTGGAATATTACTCATTCAAGGGTTTTTCTTGCACTATTTTTTACATTGTAGAATAAAAAGAAATCAAAACTATGAAATAGCACATATGGAATCATGTAGTAACCAAAAAAGTGTTAAACAAATCAAAATATTTTATATTTGAGATTCTTCAAATAGCCACCCTTTGCCTTGATGACAGCTTTGCACACTCTTAGCATTCTCTTGAATTAGTAATATTCCAACATTTTGTTCCCCGGTGTACATCATAATCTAAATAACACAAGATCAAATCTGATACAAGATCAAATGTAATCAAATACAAGTAGTTCAACTGATTGCATAATATTGAGAGTGAGGCTACGTTCTCCTAGAGAGCTCAACTGGTTTAACCCAAAGCCCCATATTCACCTGCTGGTCATCTAAACATGCCTCACAGAGCAATGAAATGGGTGATGGCATTTAATTGAGAAGCCCACACGCGCGCACACACACACACACACACACACACTTTGGGAACCATGCCAGTCAGGTCAGGTGTTGGCACAATCTGGGTGCTGTGAACTACATCTAAACATGCCCACTACCCACAGGATGTCTAATCAGATCAACCAACTTATTGTCAGAACTGTCATCCAGTTTTGCTATGTGGTCAATATTGTCCACTGGCTTTATGAATGATCGCGTGCGGTGTGTGTGGGTCCATGCAGTTCGCGCGACTGATTCTGGCGCGCATTCAGAAGATCCCCAACCAACCCTACATCCTGCCCTATTTAATTTCCCTCTAAAAATGATACCAAAAAAATGATAAATTCTGACTGCTGGTGATGGCATCATGCAGCGCGAGCCTTTCCACTGAATGCACTCCTCTCAATCTCGAATCGTCCTCACGTGGATGCACTTGCTAAACCGCGTGCGGCGCGTGATTTCACAGGCGGGTCTCTCTCTCTCTCTCTCTCTCTCTCTCTCTCTCTCTCTCTGTTGTGATGCTGCCTCCTTTGGTGGAAAGGGGGGAGGTTAGGTTGGACAGTGGGTCAGCGATTTCATGCATTAACTCTCATCACGTTTTCCCGCCTGATGCTCGGTTTATTACATTAAAATCCATTAGCCCTGGATCCTATATCACAAGGGGGGGGGGGGGGGGGGATTGACCCCAGGCATTAATTATCACCGCAATATTAGGTTTAAAGGTGTATGTAACGGAATGTACAACGTCAACCACTACTCAACCTCATACCGTCATAAATTGACTGTCCTCAAAGCTGCCTGTCTGCATTATTCGCCAGGGAAGGTAAACATTCTGCAAATATTGAAGCAACGTATCACAACACGGTGGCTCTGAGAATATTGAAACATGTTGTATCAACAAGGCAGCTACGAAAATAGTGATTGCAACATAGTAGCCAACGAGGGGGTGGCTCGGGCATTTGGGATTAGGGAGGCCAGACGTTTCATTTTAATCGGGATTGGAACGATTTTATTCTACTTTGTTTTTGCCTACTTAACAGTTTTGGTCTTGAGCTAGGGAATGGCGACTTCCATACCCAACTGAAGCCCTTGATCTCCCCCAAACATCCGCTAGACTAAAGTGTGCTATGTACAGCTGGAAAGTGACAGCCCTTCCTGTCAGTAGACTATTTGTAGCCTGCAAAGGAATTTGATCCTCTGTAGGTCTTAAAGGGAGTGATGCGAAAACTGCTATAGGACAATCCGTGACATCCTGCATTCTTGGTAATGCAGTGTGATGGAGATAATCTGTTCTAATCTTCAAATGATGCATCATGGATTATTTGCTGGCTGTCAAATAGTGCCATTGGTGTCATTCTTCTTTGTGATGCAACCTATATAGTCGAATAGAGTAAAAATCCAATCACATTTTATTTGTCACATACAGTGGGGAGAACAAGTATTTGATACACTGCCGATTTTGCAGGTTTTCCTACTTACAAAGCATGTAGAGGTCTGTAATCTTTATCATAGGTACACTTCAACTGTGAGAGACGGAATCTAAAACAAAAATTCAGAAAATCACATTGTATGATTTTTAAATAATTAATTTGCATTTTATTGCATGAAATAAGTATTTGATCACCTACCAACCAGTAAGAATTCCGGCTCTCACAGACCTGTTAGTTTTTCTTTAAAAAGCTCTCCTGTTCTCCACTCATTACCTGTATTAACTGCACCTGTTTGAACTCGTTACCTGTATAAAAGACACCTGTCCACACACTCAATCAAACGGACTCCACACACTCAATCAAACAGCTGTGTAAGGATCAGGGATAAAATTGTAGACCTGCACAAGGCTGGGATGGGCTACAGGACAATAGGCAAGCAGCTTGGTGAGAAGGCAACAACTGTTGGCGCAATTATTAGAAAATGGAAGAAGTTCAAGATGACGGTCAATCTCCCTCGGTCTGGGGCACCATGCAAGATCTCACCTCGTGGGGCATCAATGATCATGAGGAAGGTGAGGGATCAGCCCAGAACTACACGGCAGGACCTGGTCAATGACCTGAAGAGAGCTGGGACCACAGTCTCAAAGAAAACCATTAGTAACACACTGCGCCGTCATGGATTAAAATCCTGCAGCGCACGCAAAGTCCCCCTGCTCAAGCCAGCGCATGTCCAGGCCCGTCTGAAGTTTGCCAATGACCATCTGGATGATCCAGAGGAGGAATGGGAGAAGGTCATGTGGTCTGATGAGACAAAAATAGAGCTTTTTGATCTAAACTCCACTCGCCGTGTTTGGAGGAAGAAGAAGGATGAGTACAACCCCAAGAACACCATCCCAACCGTGAAGCATGGAGGTGGAAACATCATTCTTTTCTGTAAAGGGGACAGGACGACTGCACCGTATTGAGGGGAGGATGGATGGTGCCATGTATCACGAGATCTTGGCCAACAACCTCTTTCCCTCAGTAAGAGCATTGAAGATGGGTCGTGGCTGGGTCTTCCAGCATGACAACGACCCGAAACACACAGCCAGGGCAACTAAGGAGTGGCTCCGTAAGAAGCATCTCAAGGTCCTGGAGTGGCCTAGCCAGTCTCCAGACCTGAACCCAATAGAAAATCTTTGGAGGGAGCTGAAAGTCCGTATTGCCCAGCGACAGCCCCGAAACCTGAAGGATCTGTATGGAGGAGTGGGCCAAAATCCCTGCTGCAGTGTGTGCAAACCTGGTCAAGAACTACAGGAAACGTATGATCTCTGTAATTGCAAACAAAGGTTTCTCTACCAAATATTAAGTTCTGCTTTTCTGATGTATCAAATAGTTATGTCATGCAATAAAATGCAAATTAATTACTTAAAAATCATACAATGTGATTTTCTGGATTTTTGTTTTAGATTCCGTCACTTACAGTTGAAGAGTACCTATGATAGAAATTACAGACTTCTACATGCTTTGTAAGTGGGAAAACCTGCAAAATCGGCAGTGTATCAAATACTTGTTCTCCCCACTGTACGTCAAAAAACAACACTGACAGTGAAAAGGATACTTAAAGGTCATTTTCCAACAATGCAGAGTTAAAGATTAAAATAAATAAATAATAGAAATAGTGACGAGGAATAAATACACTGTGAATAACGAATAACAGTAACATGTACAAAATAACACAGCCATATACAGGGAGTACCAGTACCGAGTTGATGTGCAGGGTTACGAGGTAACTGAGGTAGCTATTTACATATAGGTAGGGGTGACTAGGCATCAGGATAGATAATAGACAGCACCAGCAGCGTATGTGGTGACTGTGAAAGTGTGTGAGCGTGTGTGTTTGTGGCGTCAGTGTGCATGTGTGCACGGTTATAGGCCTACTGCAGCATCCATGTCAGCCACGGAGCCACCAATGCACCTTGTTACTGAGACAGTGGCCTACTTCTCATCTTCTAGCTGAATTAATGGAGTCTGTAGACCGTCATTGTAAATAAGAATTTGTTCTTAACTGACTTGCCTTGTTAAATCAAAAGAGACATTAACATTCTCCTCATTGGTCGATTATGTTTAGTGTAATGTATTTACTTAAGATGCTTTTTGGTAGCTGTCAGTTTGGATCCTAGCTTCAGCCACATACTGTACATCAATCATTCACAAACTGTTATGATCTAGCTATAAGTTACAGTATATGGAGCCAAATGGGTGCCCTCCTCTACCTCCATCCTACCCTCTACCTCCACCTCCACCATATCCTCTACCTCCATCCTACCCTCTACCTCCATCCTACCCTCTACCTCCACCCTACCCTCGACCTCCACCCTACCCTCTTCCTACCCTCTACCTCCACCCTACCCTCTTCCTACCCTCTACCTCCACCCTATCCTCTACCTCCACCCTTACCGTCTACCTCCTCCCCTACCTTCACCTCCACCCTACCCTCTACCTCCACCCTACCCTCTTCCTACCCTCTACCTCCACCTTACCCTCCTACTTTACCGTACCCTCTTCCTTCCACCCTACCCTCTACCTCCACCTCCATCCTACCCTCTATCTCCACCCTACCCTCTACCTCCACCTCCACCCTACCCTCCACCCTACCCTCTACCTCCAACTCCACCCTACCCTCTACCTCCACCCTACCCTCTACCTCCACCTTACCCTCCTACTCTACTCTACCCTCTACCTCCACCCTACCCTCCACCCTACTCTCTACCTCCACCTCCACCCTACCCTCTACCTTACCCTCTTCCTCCACCCTACCCTCTACCTCCACCTTACCCTGCTACTCTACCCTACCCTCTACTTCCACCTCCACCCTACCCTCCTACTTTACCGTACCCTCTTCCTTCCACCCTACCCTCTACCTCCAACTCCACCCTACCCTCTACCTCCACCCTACCCTCTACCTCCACCTTACCCTTCTACTCTACTCTACCCTCTACCTCCACCCTACCCTCCACCCTACACTCTACCTCCACCTCCACCCTTCCCTCTACCCTACCCTCTTCCTCCACCCTACCCTCTACCTCCACCTTACCCTGCTACTCTACCCTACCCTCTACCTCCACCTCCACCCTACCCTCTACCTCCACCTCCACCCTACCCTCTACCCTACCCTCTTCCTCCACCCTACCCTCTACCTCCACCTTACCCTGCTACTCTACCCTACCCTCTACCTCCACCTCCACCCTCCACCTCCACCCTACCCTCTACCTCTACCCTACCCTCTACCTCCACCTCCATCCTACCCTCTATGTCCACCCTACCCTCTTCCTCCACCCTACACTCCACCTCCACTCTACCCTCTTCCTCCACCCTACCCTCTTCCTCCACCCTAACCTCTTCCTCCACCCTACCCTCTACCTCCACGCTACCCTCTACCTCCACCCTTACCGGCTACCTCCTCCTCCACCCTTCCCTCTACCTCCACCCTACCCTCTAACTCCACCTCCACCCTACCCTCTACCTCCACCCTACCCTACCCTCTACCTCCACCCTTACCGTCTACCTCCTCCTCCACCCTTCCCTCTACCTCCACCCTACCCTCTACCTCCACCCTTCCCACTACCTCCACCCCACCCTCCACCTCCACCCTACCCTCTACCTCCACTATACCCTCCACCTCCACCCTACCCTCTACCCCCACCCTATCCTTCATGACAAGTCATTGCAAAGGCAAATGAAGCTAGGAAAACACTTACCAGGTTTACAGTTGGCTATAATAGGGGAGGGGGAGGAGGATGTGGGGAAGGATTGTTGTGCCTGTTAAGTGCTCAGGCAGATAGATTAGTGTCAGAACGGGTTGGTTAAGGTCACAATGCTTTCCTCACTAACCAACCTGCTGCTGATTCCACAATTAACACTAGTGTCTGTCTGCACTGACATGCATTTTAACTGGCCTGTGCTAGTGAGTGTATGGCTCTTCTTCTGTCTCTTGTCTGGGTTACACTGGGTGTCCTCTGGTGTGTGCTATGTGCCATCCTATAGGCTGAACATCAAAGCCAATTCACATTCCTAAAGTCCTTTGGCTCCCTATACTCTCATGAGGACCATGTTCTCTGATTTTGAGTTAGTTGACTTGCCATAAAGGCCATAGTAGATGGCTTATTATAGCAGTACAGTATACAGCAGTATAGTCAAGCTTTGCCTTGGGGAGACTGTAAAAGCAGATAATTAATTCACAACATTTATGGCACCAGTTGAGGGGCCCTCGCATACAAAAATAGAAGTAGCTCACGTGAGTGTTCAGGTGGACATGCAATGTATTTGGGTGCGTGTGGTGGTGGGACGAGTCCTGGCTGGGTCAACAGCAGGCTGTCTGTTTCCAGTCTCAGGAAGTGGCAGGCCAGAGCAGGACCAGGAGGTCCCTGTCATAAGACTAGCGCTAGCTCTGCTGTTTTAACAATCAATCCTGCAGCATTTTCTGGCTGGGGGATTATAAAAACACTTGAGCTAAACAAATACCAAGTGGAGCAGCAGCACGGGGTAAACAGCAGCACAGGGAAAACACAGCATGGGGAAAACACAGCACGGGGTAAACAGCAGCACAGGGTAAACACAGCATGGTGTAAACAGCAGCACAGGGAAAACACAGTACAGGGTAAACACAGTACAGGGTAAACACAGCACAGTATAAACAGCAGCACAGGGAAAACACAGCATGGGGTAAACAGCAGCACAGGGTAAACACAGCACAGGGTAAACACAGCACGGGGTAAACACAGCAGGGGGTAAACACAGCACAGGGAAAACACAGCACAGGGGAAACAGCAGCACTGGGTAAACAGCAGCACTGGGTAAACAGCAGCACGGGGTAAACACAGCACGGGGTAAACAGCAGCACAGGGAAAACAACAGCACGGGGTAAACAGCAGCACTGGGTAAATACAGCAGAACTGGGTAAACACAGCACGGGGTAAACAGCAGCATGGGGTAAACACAGCACAGGGTAAACAGCAGCACAGGGTAAACACAGCACGGGGTAAATACAGCACGGGGTAAACGGCAGCACGGGGTAAACACAGCACGGGGTAAACAGCAGCACGGGGTAAACACAGCACGGGGTAAACAGCAGCACGGGGAAAACAGCAGCACGGGGTAAACAGCAGCACTGGGTAAATACAGCAGAACTGGGTAAATACAGCAGAACTGGGTAAACAGCAGCACGGGGTAAACACAGCACAGGGTAAACAGCAGCACAGGGTAAACACAGCACGGGATAAATACAGCACGGGGTAAACGGCAGCACGGGGTAAACACAGCACGGGGTAAACACAGCACGGGGTAAAAAGGGAAGACAACCAGAGGAGAAAAAAAGGACAGATGATCATGTTTCCCATACAACATGTAAGGTTACATGACAAGTGTATGATATTTGGGAATACAGTTTGTATTATATGTATAGACCTACAATAGGCTAACTATCACTGCCCTCTATCTCTGATTTACAAACTCACCAAGCTCAAAAAGTCAACCCAAATACAGTTTATACATCTCTCTATGGGAGAACGTGACTCAATCTTTCCATTTATACATTTTAGCAGACACTCTTATCCATAGTGATTTACAGTAGTGAGTGCTTACGTTTTCGTAATTTGTCCCCCGTACTGGTCCCCAGTGGGAACCAGCTGAGCCACACAGAACCGGCTTGTGATTGCTGTAAATGTCTACACGAGACTGCGGATTTGGTCAGGGCATTAACCGTGTCAGGAGTCGGCGGTCAGGTGTAGTGCTGCTTGCTGGCCCTGGGCACAGTGCCAAGGGAGCGGGTCTGCAGTGTAGGCAGCGTGGCCGTGTCTCAGCTCATCCACAACGCATGACCACCAGAGATGCGAGAGGAGAGAGAGAGAGGATGCGAAGGTAGAGAAAGGGGGAGGGGATTTTTAAAATGAAAAACAAAAGGAAAAAAACACTATGTTAATGTCCTTGGTGTTAGCCTATTTATAACTGCCACAAAAAAAAACGCTACGTTAATGTCCTTACTGTTAGCCTATTTACAGTCGTGGCCAAAAGGTTTGAGGATTACACAAGTATTGGTCTTCACAAAGTTTGCTGCCTCAGTGTTGATGATGGCAATTTGCATATACTCCAGAATGTCATGAAGAGTGATCAGATGAATTGCAATTAATTGCAAAGTCCCTCTTTGCCATGAAAATGAACTTAATCCCCCCCAAAAAAATTCCACTGCATTTCAGCCCTGCCACAAAAGGACCAGCTGCCATCATGTTAGTGATTGTCTCGTTAACACAGGTGAGAGTGTTGACGAGGACATGGCTGGAGATCACTCTGTCATGCTGGTTGAGTCAGAATAACAGATTGGAAGTTTTAAAAGGAGGGCGGTGCTTGAAATCATTGTTCTTCTGTTAACCATGGTTACCTGCAAGTAAACACGTGCCGTCATCATTGCTTTGCACAAAAAGGGCTTCACAGGCAAGGATATTGCTGCTGGTAAGATTGCACCTAAATCAACCATTTATCGGATCATCAAGAACTTCGAGGAGAGAGGTTCAATTGTTGTGAAGAAGGCGTCAGGGCGCCCAAGAAAGTCCAGCAAGCGCTAGGACCATATCCTAAAGTTGATTCAGCTGCGGGATCGGGGCACCACCAGTGCAGAGCTTGCTCAGGAATGGCAGCAGGCAGGTGTGAGTGCATCTGCACGCACAGTGAGGTGAAGACTTTTGGAGGATGGCCTGGTGTCAAGAAGGGCAGCAAAGAAGCCACTTCTCTCCTGGAAAAACATCAGGGACAGACTGATATTCTGCAAAAGGTACAGGGATTGGACTGCTGAGGACTGGGGTAGAGTCATTTTCTCTGATGAATCCCCTTTCCGATTGTTTGGGCCATCCAGAAAACACCTTGTCCGGAGAAGACAAGGTGAGCGCTACCATCAGTCCCGTGTCATGCCAACAGTAAAGCATCCTGAGACCATTCATGTGTGGGGGTTGCTTCTCAGCCAAGGGAGTGGGCTCACTCAATTTTGCCTAAGAACACAGCCATGAATAAAGAATGGTACCAACACATCCTCCGAGAGCAACTGACGACCAATGCCTTTTCCAGCATGATGGAGCACCTTGCCATAAGACAAAAGTGATAACTAAGTGGCTTGGGGAACAAAACATCAACATTTTGGGTCCATGGCCAGGAAACTCCCCAGACCTTAATCCCATTGAGAACTTGTGGTCGATCCTCAAGAGGCAGGTGGACAAACAATAACCCACAACTTCTGACAAACTCCAAGCATTGATTATGCAAGTATGGCCTGCCATCAGTCAGGATGTGGCCCAGAAGTTAATTGACAGCATGCCAGGGCGGATTGCAGAGGTCTTGAAAAAGAAGGGTCAACACTGCAAATATTGACTCTTCTTCACACCACTGGTGTGAAAATGCGCATATTTTCTTTATGTATATATTAGAATGAAAATTAAAATCTGTCGCCAATTTGATGGAAACATAGCTAGTGGGATTTAGTATTTGGTTCCACAGAACCCGTGCGTGCTTTGTTGCTGTGTTTCCTAACATTTTTTGCCTCGCTCCACTCTCCCTGCATGCGCTTGAATGCACAATTATGCCTATTAAATTCATATCATATGATGAGGCAGCGACGCTTGCAGCAAATTCTCAGAGCTGTCCTTTGCAGGGTCAGAAGGGTGTGCAACATGACATCACAGTAAAACATGCTATTCTAAAACATGTTATGTACTTGTATAAATTGCATATTTTTCAACAACAAAATGCGTTCGGTACAGCCCTTTCAAATGAAAGTTTTTGCATCCTACACTACAGCTTGAACTTTGATACTTTAAACTCCTTTTCAGAGTAAAATATTTTGTATAGGTTAGCTGACAAACTCCCCGCTCTGTCTCTGTTTTGCAAACAGGTGGTGTTATTCTGTATGCAGGCTCCTCTGGCAGCGCCAGCCCCAGCCCTGGCAGCCCGTCCAGTGGGTACCAGACCCAGTCCCCTCCCTCCTCCCACTCCCAGCCCTCCTCCCCAGAGGAGGTCACCTTGACAGAGCTCGGGCCCCTGGGGTCCCTGAAGGCCCAGAGGGGAGGAAGGTGTACCCCTCCATCCTCCAAACTGGTGTTCCAGTTCCCAGAAGTCTACAACGTGACTACATCAACATCCACCCTCCAGCACACCTACCAACACCCCATTGCTGGGAAAAGGCCATGTGGATTCACAGGAAGTTTCACAAGTGAGTTGTTTACCAACATGTTATTGTCCTTCTTAACTTCCTGAATATCCACCCTATCAATTACCCATGGCCCCCCGAATCTTTTAGTCTGATGTATACATCTTTTGTTGCTTGTACAATTGGTTGGTATTCACCCTCGTAGGCTCACTGATCTGATCACATTTCTGATGATCTGTGCCTCTCTCTTCCTATATATACAGAGACTGGTGGGATGGTGCTCCTGTGCAAAGTGTGTGGAGACATTGCATCTGGGTTCCACTACGGAGTGCACGCTTGTGAGGGTTGCAAGGTAAAGACCCTGACAAATAAACACAAAACACATACTGTATATGATATGATTACATTACTATACACAGTCTATATTACCATTAAAACTAAACAGGATGCAAACTAACTGTACATCTGCTTGTAATTCCTATCTAGGGTTTCTTCCGTCGCAGCATCCAGCAGAACATCAACTACAAGATGTGTGTTAAGAAAGAGAACTGCCTCATCATGAGAATGAACCGCAACCGCTGCCAACACTGTCGCTTCAAGAAATGTCTCTTGGTCGGCATGTCCAGAGATGGTGAGTTATAGTGAAATCTTAATGATAGTGCAGGCTCAAAATGGGGCAGAGTTTTTTGAGGCCATCCAATGAGAGTTTATCAGTTTCTAGCTCCATCAGCACTGCACCAACCTTTATATTTTTATATTTCACCTGAGACATTGCACTGGCCTACTGTTGAAGGGCACACTTAGGAAAATACCCTATATCCACACAGCCTCTTGCACATTCAAAAGTTTCAAAGTCAGTCTGCCTTTCTCTATTTCAGATTCCTCCTCTTCTCTCCTCTCTTGTCCCTGCCCCTCTCCAAGTTCCTCTCCTCCATGTTCCCTGAGCTCTCCCTACATCCCACTCTCCTCCTCAACTCTCCCTCCATCCCGCTCTCATCTCCCCCATCCCACTCTCCTCCTCAGCTCTCCCTCCATCCCTCTCTCCTCTCCTCCATCCCGCTCTCCTCTCCCCCATCCCACTCTCCTCCTCAGCTCTCCCTCCCTCCATCCCACTCTCATCCTGTGGTCTTCCTCCATCCCGCTCTTCTCACCCCCATCCCGCTCTCCTCTCCGACAGTGATTTATGACAACAGGAGCCTTGAACTCCCAAAAGCTATCTGTCATCCAGAAAACTGCAGCAAACAGGAATTATTTTGGGAAATTGGAACAGCAGAAACTTGATTACCTTGCACATTGTTTGCCCTTATAACATCTTGTGGAATTAATTAGGGATACGGCAAACAATTAAGCTTGAGATGCAGGAACAAAACAGCCTGTCCTTGACACGCAATTAATCAATCAATCGTATCATACGCTTTTAGTCTTAATAAGCTAAATATTGATAAATTGCCCCAACATTAAGATTACGAAAAAACGTTTTGATTTATCTAAAAAAGCAAAGCAAAAATTGCATAGTGGTAGATCGTGACCTCGTTGGAATAGTTTGCCTGTCTCCTACTCTTCTTCCTCTCAGTATTGTTGTAGTTATCTCTAGTTTTCTCTATTGCTTAATCTACGAGAGAACCAAGTGTGATTTATGCATGCGGTCGACAGTTTGGTTGCTCAAAGGTTGAGTACAAGAAACTAGGGCAGTGTAGAGGTTTTTTAAGGGAACCAACACTCATATTGACCCTATTAAAAAATATGTTCTCGCAATTGTCAAGTACCGCAACCTAGAAACCTATTTCCTTCTGCTGCAACCGTTGCGAAAACAGGAAAACCTCAGTTCAACTGCCTGCAGTCCACATGAAAGAATACGCCCTAAACTCTCAGGAGCCTGATGATGTGTGATTCTGTATCTTGTAATACCGTACAGGCAAGGCAAAAATGTAAGTCAGTTGGCACAGTAGTGGCATACTTTCCCTCCCTGAAAACAGTTCATCTTCTTAAAGAGACAGTCCATACTTCCAGTGCTTTTATTTCGTTCTAACATACCTTAATGACTAGACACTACAGATAAATGTCTTGCCATATAATAAATCCATGTAAACATACATAGCAGATCTCCTCTAACTTCATGCCACTGTGTATAGCCCTTTAGCTTGTTCTAGAACAATGATATTTATGGAAAGTGCAGAGACCTAATGATACCAGATTCGTTAAAGGCCCAGTGCAGTCAAAAACATGATTTTCCTGTGTTATATATATATATATATATATATATATATATATATATATATATATATATATATATATATATATATATATATATATATATATATATATATATATATATATATATATACACAGTACCAGTCAAAAGTTACTCTCTGTTTACCATCTATGCATAGTCACTTTAACTATACCTACATGTAAATATTACCTAAATTAGACAGACTAACCGGTGTCCCTGCACAATGACTCTGTACCAGTACCACCTGTATATACCACCTGTATACCACCTGTGTGTATATTTTTTTTTTACTGTCATTTTACAGTTTTTTATTTCTTTACTTATCTATTGTTTACATAATACTTATTTTTTACTTAAACTGCACTGTTGGTTAGGGCTTGTAAGTAAGCATTTCAATGTAAGGTCTACAACTGTTGTATTCGGCGCACGTGACAAACTTTGATTTGATTTGATTTGGAATGCTTTTCCATCAGTCTTGAAGGAGTTCCCACATATGCTGAGCACTTGTTGGCTGCTTTTCCTTCACTGCGGTCCGACTCTAAATTTGGTTGAGGTTGGAACCAAAAATCTCAAATTTGGACTCCAGACCAAAGGACAAATTTCCACCGGTCTAATGTCCATTGCTCGTGTTTCTTGGCCCAAGCAAGTCTCTTCTTCTTATTGGTGTCCTTTAGTAGTGGTTTCTTTGCAGCAATTCGACCATGAAGGCCTGATTCACACAGTCTCCTCTGAACAGTTGATGTTGAGATGTGTCTGTTACTTGAACTCTGTGAAGTATTTATTTGGGCTGCAATCTGAGACTGGTAACTCTAATTAACTTATCCTCTGCAGCAGAGGTATTTCTGGGTCTTCCATTCCTGTGGCGGTCCTCATGAATCTGGTTGAGAGAATGCCAAGAGTGTGCAAAGCTGTCACCCAGGCAAAGTCTGGCTATTTGAAGAGTCTCAAATATAAAATATACAGTTGAAGTCTCAAGTTTACATACACTTAGGTTGAAGTCATTAAAACAGAGACTTAATGTTAACAAACTATAGTTTTGGCAAGTCGGTTAGGGCATCTACTTTGTGCATGACACAAGTAATTCTTCCAAAAATTGTTTTTCACTTATAATTCACTATATCACATGTTATATATGTTCATGCTTGCACTCTTCTTAATCATTATTATACACCATTTACATTTTGCCTCATGCATTGTGCTGGCTGGGTTGGAGAACTCTCACGAGGCAGGACTGCCGTTCTTATCTCACACTCCACCTTGTGGCGTCTAACGTTTCCTCGCTCACTACTTTCTCTCTGTAATCTCCTACTTCACTCCTCCTCTTTACTCTCACTTACCCCCTCCTTCCCTGCAACCTCTCCTTCCTGCCTCCCTCACTCCTTCTCTGCAATCTCTCCTTCCTGCGTGCTGAGAGCCCATCTCTCTTTCTCTCTGTCGCCGCAGTAGCAGTGACATCACGTTCACGATGACCCACTGCCCTACTTACAGAGCAGAGAGGGAGGGAGGGAGTGAGGGAAGGAAAGAGAGACGGAGAGAGAGATGGAAAGGAGGAGAGAGAGGCGGTCTATCAATAGCATCTCCAGCTGATGGATATTTTTCGAGAGGGGAATCGGGAGGAGAGGGGGTGGAAGGGGATATGGAGGACGAGAGGGGATAGGGAGGAGTGGGGGGGGGAGGAGATTCACTACAAGACAATCTGCTCAGATTCATCCATATTCAAAATACAACAATATACAATTAACGCATTTTAGTAATCAAGGATATGTGTGAATATGTTGGTTTCTGTACAGACGATTTAAACACATTACTCCAAGTCTTATCATGTAGGCTACTATAGGTGTTAACCAGTCCCTTCTGTTTGTGTCTTCCTCAGCTGTGCGTTTTGGCCGTATCCCTAAGAGGGAGAAGCAGAGGCTTCTGGATGAAATGCAAAGCTACATGAACAGTCTGAACGAGTCTAACACCACAATGGATGTAGACTCCTCCCCCATCTCCGAAACCCCTCCAAGCCCAGCAGCGGTTTCCTCTAAAGAGGCCATTGGAGCCATCTCACAGTCCTATCAGAACATCTTCGCCAGTAGCCAAGGCAGGGCAGCCAAGACGGCCATCAACATCAATCACAACAATAACAACCTCCAAACATCCTGCCCCTTCAAGAGTAACGCATCTCAGGAGACCTCCTATGGTTCCTCCTACTCTGGCTCTGGGTCTAACCAGGGGTATCAGTCCTGTCCTGCAGGCCCCGCCCCTTGCTGCTCAGTAACCAATGACAACCACCATACATTCCCGTCTGTGGACAACAGTTGTTATAGTTACCCTGCGACATCCAATCAGAATCATGGACAGTCCAATATCGGCACGCCTCAACGGGTCAGCCTGACCAATCACAACTGTTTCTCCATGAAGGAAGAGACCCAAGAGACCCAAAGTCAGACTGCCTGTCCATGGAAGTTAGCAGCAGGCACCAAAGTGCTGGTGAGTTGTTATAAAGTTGGTATTAAACATTTTCTTTTGTTAAGCTGCAAAACTAGTGTGATTACAATCTACCTGTATCTAACTCTCTCTCTCTATCTAACTCTCTCTCTCTATCTAACACTATCTAACCCTCTCTAAACTCTCTCAGGCTTGTCCTCTCAATGCGTGTCCTGTCTCTGCGGCCAGTCGTTCTGGCCAGCAGGTATGGGAGTCTTTCTCCCAGTGTTTCACCCCAGCCGTGAGGGAAGTGGTGGAGTTTGCTAAGGGCATCCCTGGCTTCCAGGAGCTCAGCCAGTACGACCAGGTCATGCTGCTCAAATCAGGCACTTTCCAGGTAGACTTTATCTGGGCCCGGGAAACCGGCCCTAAATCAGATATTTGTTTGTAACTCCAGCTGAAATGAAGTACAAAACACCTCTTAATTTTCTCTCCCAATAAGTTTAATCCCACTCCATGTTGGCTGACCTTTCCATTGTGTCTTATGTCTCGGTCAGGTGTTGATGGTAAGGTTCTGCACCCTGTTCAACCAGGAGGAGCAGACGGTGACCTTCCTGAACGGCCAGACATACCCTCTGTCCACCCTGCGGGCGCTGGGGATGGGGGTACTGCTCAACTCCATGTTTGACTTCAGTGAGAAGCTGGGAACTCTAAGGCTGGAGCCTGATGAGATGGCTCTGTTCATGGCCGTGGTGCTGGTCTCTGCAGGTGAGACAAAGAGATGTTTAATTCCTTAATTAATCTCTGAAGCAAGAGGAGTGTTTGAACAACATGACAATAGGCAGTTTAGAAAATATTGTATTGCATTTGTACCTTGACCAGTATGGAGATAGGCTTAACTTGAATGTTATGATTTTTTTAGAATATATTTTTGTATTTAATCATAAACATAATGTTAAACCAACCACAAAGCTGTGCCGACATCCATAAATAGATATTGGTGCTTCTCAAACAAACTCACAACCTGTCTCCTCTCATCTTCTCAGACCGTTCAGGCATCGCTGACATGGGTGCAGTAGAACAGCTCCAGGAAGAGTTGATCCGCGCCATGCGTTCTCTCATTCACCGCCGGCGTCCTGAAGAGAGCGCTGCCATCTTCCCCAAGCTGCTCCTGCGCCTACCCGACCTGCGCACCCTCAACAACCTGCACTCAGACAAGCTGCTGGCCTTCCGCATTGACCCCTGAACAACCCTGAACACATACAAACACATCCACACACAGCCAATCACAACTTGCCCACCACCACTCTCAGGGCAGGACTGCCCAGAGACTTCCCATGAGGAGAACAACGAGGACTTGGGCAAATCAAAAAAGATATATTCAAGAAGCATGTTTGAAAAATGACAATAATGACCAGATTTTGATCTTCATCCTGTTTTCATGCACACTTATACACGCAGGAGACCAAAAGACGGTTAACTGACTCATTCCTAATCTCCTGACCATCGCCAAACCACAGTTGAGAGAGAATCGGAGAGGAAGATGTTTGTGGACGATGACTTTATTGTGTGTTATCCTCCATGATTTTACTCATGTGCATGTAGGGTTTTATGTAAGTTTTATGTGTGCTTGTTTTTTAAAATGGTTGAATTAATCAACTAAACTAAACTAAAAAGGTGACTGAATGTGTGTATGAGAGAAAGGGATCCTGTATAATAATAATAATAATACATAGATCAACTTTACACTTTAGATCATATGACTCCCATTTCACTTATAAACACGTCTGGGGTTTAAATATGCAATTAAGTCACAAATATATTCAACAGACTTGTATTTCATATAGAAATGCTATTTTCTGTATATTGTTACATCTACATCAGGAATCACATCAGGTTTAATGGAGACAGAGACAGCACTGTCTCCAAGCATGTTGGGTTTTGTACTCCATTTTGTTTTGGTTATTTTGTTGTTGTAAATAATATATTGTCTTATTCAAACAATAACAATATATGGTGGATCTGCTGGGCAAAATCACAGTATATAAGACACGTCTATGGATCAGAGCCTATAGGAATGTAATGGACTCTCTGTAAAAAGGGTGGGGGGTTGGCAATGAAGAAGTGGGCTATGCACTGGAGAAAGTAATGTTGGAGAGGGCTCTGTATTGTATTGGGGAGAGGGCTATGCCAGTAACATTTACATTACATTTTAATCGTTTAGCAGACGCTCTTATCCAGAGCGACTTACAGTAGTGAGTGCATACATAACTCACAATGGTGTCAGATCAGATCGGATATTGAATCAAACCAGTAGAATCCCTAAACTCACCTGCGCCCCTCACTCCGCAACCCACAATATGCACCTTCTCCCCTATCCCCATCCCTAAGGTTTGTCATACAAACTGAAAAAGAGACTTTCAGGATGAATAAGGATCATATCTGATTGCTACAGATCTGATCCACTCCCTGCTAGTTGAGATTATGGTTAACTAAGCACATCTTCTTGTACATTTTGTCAATTTTGTTTCTTCCTGTTCTTACACAGAAATTATATAAAGATTAAATTATGTACCTATTGAATTCCGCCTTGTGTTTCTTCTTTGGTGCCCCAAAAGAATCTAACATATAATAAACCTACAAGCCTAACATTCCATGAGATGCAGGATTCCATAAAAATCCTGCTTCACCAATGCCGTACAACACACTGACCCAAATCAGTATTTAATCTATGAAAATAACCCAGTAAAAATCAAGTCATAAATAAGACTGACTAGTGCCTACACTGCTTACTGCCTTTGTTAAAGAGGGACAAACTGATTCTCAGTAGTAGGCTACAATTAAACATACTTGCATGCATTTCAGATTTTTGGAATAAATGATGTCAAATCAAATCAAATTGTATTTGTCACATGCGCCAAATACAACAGGTGTAGACCTTACAGTGACATGCTTACCTACAAGCCCTTAACCAATAAGGCTTTAAGAAGTAAGAGAAAAAAGTGTTAAGTAAAAAATTGAAAATAAAAGTAACAAATAATTAAACAGCAGCAGTAAAATAACAATAATAATAATAATATTTTTCAAAAAATGTTTTTGATTTTTCAGGGGTGCTGCAGCCCCCCTACTTTCCGTGGCTATGCATAAGTACCTTATCTTTCATATCAGCAATACATATTTTTTATGTATTATTATTGATACACACCTTTATATGGTTAGGGTTCCCACACAGCCATATTTCCATGTTACAGAGCTTGTTTACGGAAGACAGATGGAATACAGAGTAGACTACCTATGCGAAATAGCTATCTGCATCTATGAACACTGACAGACGCCACAAACTTGTTGTCAATGAAAAATACTATTGGCTGCAACTGAGTTAAAACCACGTTCAGATGGAGTATTGGGCTGTTTTGGCTTCCAGAGCCAATTCACCCTTTAATGGAAGGTGTAACGTTAGGCTCCTTTAGTCCAATATTGCGATACTGCAAGGTTTCCACTAGTTACCACAGCCACAAAGTAAAAAGTCTATATCGTAAAAATGTAAGAAAACATAAATGCGCTTTCTGGTCTTAATTTTAAAATCACATTTTAAGAAGATAAATTGTAGAAATTGGCGGGGTTTATGTCGTTGTGGCTGTGGTAACTAGTGACGACCCCACAGTCATGGCCAAAAGATTTGAGAATGACACAAGTATTGGTCTCCACAAAGTTTGCTGCCTCAGTGTTGATGATGGCAATTTGCATATACTCCAGAATGTCATGAAGGGTGATCAGATGAATTGCAATTAATTGCAAAGTCCCTCTTTGCCATGAAAATGAACTTAATCCCCCAAAAACATTTCCACTGCATTTCAGCCCTGCCATAAAAGGACCAGCTGCCATCATGTCAGTGATTGTCTCGTTAACACAGGTGAGAGTGTTGACGAGGACAAGGCTGGAGATCACTCTGTCATGCTGATTGAGTCAGAATAACAGACTGGAAGCTTTACAAGGAGGCTTGAAATCATTGTTCTTCCTCTGTCAACCATGGTTACCTGCAAGGAAACACGTGCTGTCATTATTGCTTTGCACAAAAAGGATGATGGAGGACCTTGCCATAAGGCAAAAGTGATAACTAAGCGGGTGGACAAACAAAAACCCACAACTTCTGACAAACTCCAAGCATTGATTATGCAACAATGGCCTGCCATCTGTCAGGATGTGGCCCAGAAGTTAATTGACAGCATGCCAGGGCGTATTGAAGAGGTCTTGAAAAAGAAGGGTCAACACTGCAAATATTGACTCTTTGCATAAACTGAATGTCATTGTCATTGAAAGCCTTTGACACTTATGGAATACTTGTAATTATACTTCAGTGTACCATAGTAACTACTGACATAAAGATCTAAGAACACTGAAGCAGCAAACTTTGTGGAGACCAATACTTGTGTCATTCTCTAAACTTGTGGCCACGACTGTACTGCAAGTGCAGAGATGGAGAAGCCATACACCATCTGGATTGAAAAAGAAAGGCTGCCCCCGAGTGGTGAAGCTGAAACTAGAACCCGGAAGTAGGTGGTGAAATTAGGATGTTGTAGAACACGGATTGTCGGGGCTAAATCCTCTTCTTACCCGTAGTTAAATCACTTTAAACCCTGCTTTGATTTTAAAGTGGCATGGAGCAGGTATCAAACAAGATGGTAAGCACATCAGTCAGCTTGTTTGCCAAGTTTCGGTAGCTAGCTTAATAGAAAAAGGATTATGTTGAGCGAGATGGCTAGCTAGTCATGTTAGGTAGGTAGCTAGCTGTGTAGCTAGCTCTGATCCATTCATTGGGTTACGTGCGGCTTGAGCTTTCTTCAGTGCCCTACATCCAAATATTGTTTTTAATAACTAATCAAAGATAGACCACAGACTTTCGTTTCCAATGGGAACTAGTGGCGGGGAGTCGACTCCGATTTCTGGGTGTCAAGCTTCGATTCCGATTCCTAAAATTCTGTATTTTTGCAATGGAGGAAACTATTTTTTCGTAGTCTACAAACTCTCGCATCTTTCACAGCAAAGAAATAATGAGGGAGAGAGATGACAGGGGTACAGCTGGGTGTTGGTAAAGTAGGGGTATCGCTTTAAAACACTAAAGTGCATTATGGGTAACGTAGTAAAAACAGGGGAGACGATGGCGGAAGCAGATGATGAGAATTGGAGTGTACTTCAAAATAATGGGAAAAGAAGCAGAGTAGGGTATAGTGATTAGAATGACCATTCGTATCTAGTAGGAGTGCGGTTTGTTAATGAGGCGCAGCTGAACAGAGTACCAATCTTGAAGAAACCATTTTAATTATCCAAACTGGTGGAGAGAGTGCTGGGCAAAGTGGAGGCTGTGAAGGTCACGAGGCGGGCTTGTTTAGGTATTTTGTGATTCAGAGGATCAGAAGGAACGTGCATTGTGTCTTAAACGATTTGAAAAGTTCGAAGTGTGTGTGTGTCTCTTCGGAACAAGACTCCCCTCAAGGGGGTTATATCTGGCATTTCGTGTGAAGTTGATTTGTAAGATATTACTAATATTCCTGGAGTGATTGAAGCACTTCGGATGAATCGTGTGGTGAATGGGGAAAAAGTGAAGTCTATCTGTCCTTAATGAAGTGTGGCTAGTGTATATTAACTACAGAGTTAGAGCATTTATCCCAAGACCAATACAATGTGAATATTGTAAAGCATTTGGTAATGTAGAAAGTGTTTGCAGAAGGTAGAAGCCGAGATGTCCAAGTTGTGAAAAAGATCATATGTGATCATAAAAGTGAAGAAAATGTGACATGTTGTAATTGCGGTAGGGGACCATGAAGCCATGTCTTCCGAATGCCCCATAAGGGTAAAGGAGAATGAGGTGGCTAAAGTCAGGGTTGTACAGAACATTTCATATGCAGAAGCTGTGAAAAGGGTTGAGGGTTTGAATGTTGCACCAGAAGAGTCAATGGTAGTGGATAGGCCTTCACTGCAGGAGTTGTATTACACCAAGAGGATCCTGACATTCTAAAGGTTAAAAAGGTGACCTTTGTGGCCTTTATTGTAATGGTGATTAATGGCACTGCCAAGGTGGAGAAAAGAACTAGGAAGATGGAAATCATTGTGGTGGCGACTGAGCGGTTCCTGGGGCTGAAAGATTTCACAGCAAAGGAGTTACATGGATATTAGCAAAAGCTGTACCACCCTCAGGTCCTAGAGCCTGAGAAGGGAGATGTAGAGAACTAAAAGAAGGAAGAAGTGTGTTTTTTTTTGTTTTGGTAATGTACCATTTTATTAGGGTGGATTGTTAGTATCACAATTAAGTATGGATTTATTTATTTAACTGACCGTCAAACTAGCTGTGGTTCACCCATGCACATGCGTCGGATACAAAAGGCACATGCATGCATCCAGAATATAATAGGCAATCGTTAATGCATCTCGTGGTGCAGATCTGACGCTCAACTCATTTAGTTTTTCTTTTGGAGAAACGACAGTTTGCGCATACAGAGAAATGTTAGTCGATGGTCAATCCAACATCTAGGATTTACAGCGATGCGGCCTCCGCAGAAGTCAGAGCATTCATGATTCTTGTGCTTCGGGGAGCTGTCATACACATCCCATAAATTGTTACATTTTGAATGCTTAGCAGGACAGGAAAATGGTCCAATTCACACACTTATCAAGAGAACATCCCTGGTCATCCCTACTGCCTCTGATCTGGCGGACTCACTAAACACACTTGCTTTGTTTGTAAATTATGTCTGAGTGTTGGAGTGTGCCCCTGGATCCGCAATTGCGTCACCCTCTGTAAGGAGCCTCCAGACCGCTCTGATCAAGCATAAATCGGCATTTAGTCAGCACTCTAGTAACAAAATCCTATATGGGATGAATGGAAAGATGCAGGCTGTTGAAGAAGGTAAAGCTGTACGTATCGCCCTGGACCAAAGCTATTAACGTTAGCTGCCGAGCTTATGCTAGCTGCTTAGCTATCTTTTGGATGCAAACTTACAAAATGTACATTGGTATCCAATGAGGTTGCTACCTGGCAGATCTTTAGTTTGATTTTAATCATTTGACACTATCAAACAAGGTATTTCGCTGCACCTGCTATAATGCCCCGTTCACGTCATGTCGAAAACTCGCTTGCCTACCTAGGCGGAAGAGTTGGATTATCCCGAAGTATCAGAATCAACCAATAGGAAGCTTTACGCAAATAACTTAATTTTAACTCTGAGGTCCCAAGTTTACGACGTGGAACGCGGCATAAAACCTGCAAATCTGTGTACACGATCAATAAACTTTAATTTGATTTGCAGTCATCTCATGCAGCCGTATTCAGATGAGATGACAACCCTAAGCAAACATCTCCTTTAGATAGCTAGTATGGACGCCATATTTACAAACTTCGCTTTAAGTAAATGTATGTTTGTAGATATTCACAATAACTGTCTTTATGGTGATGTTTGTAATAGAGTCTCTGTCTCCACAGCCTTTGACTGAGCCACAACAGATAAGACAGGAGTGAAGAGACCTCCCCCAACAGTCACACTTGGACAAACCCATAATGTTGGTGACAGCCTACCTGGCCATCGTGGTCCTACTGGCGCTATGTGTCGGTCTGGAGCTCACGGCACGTGGTCTCACCCCACCTCAACCCACCCCCTCTGCCATGGGCACCAACCCTGCCTTCCGTAGGTTCCAGACCCTGTTCCTCCGAGGCTACCTACTAGCCTTGTCAGCTGACTGGCTGCAGGGGCCATACCTCTACAAGCTCTACCGCCATTACAGCTTCCTGGAGTCCCAGATAGCCATCCTGTATGTCGTTGGCCTGGCATCCTGTGTGCTGTTTGCCCCCGTGGCCAGCTGGCTCCCTCAGGTAACAATAACCAGGACCACAATGTAAATTAATATGCCATGTTGAGTATGACTGTATTTACAAAGTTGATAATGTCTTGGTTGCGCAGTTGAATATATAGAACAGCAGCGTTATGTGTGTGTGGAGAGTCCATGCAAATAGTCTCTTTGGTGCATGTCTGAGCAGGTAGGCAGCTAATGTTAGCCGTTTGACAGCCTGGTGGTAGAAGCTGTCTCAGAGCCTGTTGGTCCGAGAACAGATGATCCGAGAGCCAATAAAAATAAGTCCTTAAAACAGTGTTTCCCAATCCTGGTCCTGGGGACACAAAGGGGTGCGCAATTATGTTTTTGCACTAACACACCTGATTCAAATAATCAAAGACTTGATGATTTGTATAATCAAATGTGTTAGTGCTAGGGCAAAAACTATAATGTGCAGATCCGCAGGATTGGGAAACACTGCGTTAGACATTTTACAATGTATGTATTGTTAAACTGCCATGACTGAGGCAACTCTATATGTATTTAAAATGTGCATTACTTCATTCAGGTCCTGGGGCGGAGACGGACCTGTCTGCTCTTCTGCGTGGCGTACTCAGCCTGTTGCCTTACCAAACTGTCCCGGGATTACTTCGTCCTGATCCTGGGTCGCGTGCTAGGAGGCCTGTCCACCTCTCTGCTCTCCACAGCCTTTGAGGCCTGGTACGTGCACCGACATGTGGATGCCCACGACTTCCCTAAAGAATGGATCCCCAGTACCTTCACCAAGGCTGCTAGCTGGAACCACGGGCTGGCGGTGGGGGCCGGACTGGTGGCTAACATGCTGGCTGAGTGGCTCCACCTGGGGCCTGTGGCTCCCTTCCTCCTGGCTGTGCCCTGCCTGGGGGCCTGTGGCTGGGTGGTGCTGACTGACTGGGGCCTGGAGGAGAAGGATGGAGGCCTGGAAGGGGACAACAAGACACCCTTACTCTGTCCTTCTAGTTCAGCACATCTGGCCCGGGTGTCTGCACGGGCCCGGTTCTGGCGCAGCTGTCAGGAAGGTCTCCGCTGTCTCTTATCAGACAGACGGGTGATGCTGCTAGGAGGAGTCCAGGCTCTATTTGAGAGTGTCCTCTATATATTCATCTTCCTGTGGACCCCCGTCCTGGACCCCTACGGCCCTCCGCTGGGCATCGTCTTCTCCTGCCTGATGGCTGCTAGTATGGTGGGGTCCCTACTCTACCGCCTGGCCACCTCCACCCGTTACTTCCTCCAGCCTGGTCACCTCCTCTGCTTCTCCATGCTGCTTGCCTTTTTCTCCTTCTTCATGCTCATCTTCTCCACCGTCCCGGGCCAGCCCAGACCCCGCGAGTCCCTGCTGGCCTTCCTGCTGCTGGAACTGGCCAGTGGCCTCTACTTCCCCGCAGTCAGCTTCCTCCAGGGGAGGGTGATTCCAGAGGAGAAGAGGGCGGGGGTGCTGGCCTGGTTCAGGCTGCCCCTTCACCTGATGGCCTGCCTGGGGCTGCTGGCGCTCCACGGGGAGGTATCGGGGACCGGAGGGGGTGAGGGCGGTAGTGGAACCAGGCATATGTTTGGGGGCTGTGCTGTTATGATGCTAGTGGCACTCTTGGCTGTGGTCAGTCTCTTTACACTGGGAAGGAACGATGTGGATCTCAGACAGGAGGGGCCTAAAGGAGAGGGAGATATAGGACATTTAGATTCAGAAAACTGAACTGTCCCAACATTGGGAAATGCCATGGAGGAGAAGGACCAGGAATACACTTACTGCTTTGTTTACAGAGATGAAGACTTGTTTGGGAACTGAACAACTTTTCTAAGCCTGAAAACTGAAACTTAAACGACAGAGGAGTTGCCAATATTAGACAATGATTTCAAATAATCTGGTGTCGGTAAGGTATATATTTTTAGTTCCAAGATTTCTTGATATTCATTTGTTTCATTTTGTTAAGACTGGCACTAGCAAATATCTTGTTAGATTGTTGAGTATATGAAGAAAATGTGTTTATTTGATTTTACTATGCTGCAGTCTGCGTCTTCTCCAGGGGTTGTGTCATAATGGGGAAGAAACATTTAAGTTGACTACATTATTTCTTTAGAAACACACACACACACACACTCACTCTGACGCACTTGCTATTGTATTAATGTTAGCGCCAGTAGGTAGCACCAGTGTAGCTTCAGGATGTTATTCATATCTCAGCCTGACCACATCGTAGTGTCATAGTGTTTTATCAACTGCGTTGTTCAGGGTGTACCTCTCAGCCATGGCAGAACAAGGCTTACATCACTACGCTAGCACAGCTGCTTGCTCCGGGAGAAATATCACCCACTGTAATTTCACTCTATCACATAACATATTAGTACATCAGTGTGTCAATTCCATCTCAGCTGTTATGAAATCAACTTTGCAATCAATTCACATTTACACATTGTCAGTGTACTGAAAATATATTTTGAATGTTTTGTTGTGGACCAATATCGGATAATTTCATCGTAATTTCCCATTTTTGTAGCGGTTATAGAAACAAAACTTGTATGGGGCTTTCCAGACCATTGTAATTAAACATAAAACCCCATATGTTGAATGCATTTAGGTTCTGAATGCATACTGAATACATCTTGGAAAGGCATTGGTATTTGCCTTGTTCTTGTTCTTAAATCCTTCTCCTCCAGGACCTTCAGTAAAACAGGACATGTTGTAAATATGGAATAAATAAGATTTTAATACCCCCTTTGCTGTTTTGTGATCCTTTGAATTGCAGTGATAATGTTGTTAGACGGATTTGTCGTACTCCACATCAAGGCGTATTCTACAGGCTTACATAAATGTTTTATAAGTAGGAGATTCTAGTATTTTCATGAATGAAGTAGCCGTTCATTAATTAATGTAGAATGCTGAATCCTTGCATTAACTAAAAATAGAAATGTTTGAACTGTTTTCTTTCTCTTTTGTTACTGGAGAAATATTTGTGTTGTAAAAAAAAAAAAGGTTTTTATTTACAGCCAAACTGCTTCTGACAGGGATGCAGAGGCAAAACATAACTTTCACAACATGTAATACCATCTACGTCATCCAATATATAATTTTTACTGCAGACCAAGTATTCCAGTTCTCTCTGGCCCTATCCTCACTTAACTCACATACTGATACAACATCTGTACCCCCCTTTTTGCCAAGCGTATTGGTACAGTCCAATCTTCCCACAACTCTGCTGCTTCACCTGGATTTTGCTAGAATGTTCCTTTTTGGGTAAGGGGTGGGGGGGGGGTTCAGTGAGAATCCATAACTGCGTGGCTGTTGGATTAAAACACTGCTGCAGCATCCGAAGGGGTTTAATCTAAGAGAAGCAACAGCAGAAGGCAACCTTTTATTTTGACTGCAAGTACTTCTGGTCATCAAGGATACATACAAGAGGAAACAATAACATAAGGAAAGCAGAGCTCCTTTGACTGGAGCAGAGATATAAATAAACCAAACACAGCCATTATGACCCAGGGCAAGGTAAGGGCCTTACAGACACATTCTATAGCTCTCATTCTGTCATTCAATGCTCCATTCATTCCATAGCAAAAACATAGCAAAGTAAGTTTCTTGGCTTCTTTTTAAAAAAAATGTTTTTGGTCCACAATCTTCTGTAATCCTTGTGGCAGCATGTACGTAGGCTGTGTGTCTGTCTCTCCTTCATCCTCTCATGTGCCTCTATTGAGGAGCTCATCTCATTGTGTTGCTCATTAATGATGCAAAGTCTGTTCCGCAGCAGATAATAGTATTGTCGTCAGAGAGTGTATAGAGGCAAAAAAAATGACAGCTATAAACTAGATTGTATGGAGATGTGTTTGCCTGCGTCACTATCTTAAATCCCTGTATTTACCTTCAGTCCAGAGACACAGATCGACTACTTCTCCTCTTTCACACATTGCTATTTCTCTCACAGCCAAGTGTTAAATGTAAAATCTGAAATGTTGCTGTTATGTGTTGACTGGAGGCTGAGGAAATCATAGAAATATAATTAGCCTACTTGTACAAATTACTGTAAATTAGCTCACAATAAGAATACTAATTATATTGATATGCAGGAAATATGGAGATAGAGAGAGACAGGAGATGGATATTCATATTCGTTGGTACATTAGTTTAGTGCCAGATTAGCCATCTGGACAGTGTTGTGTAATTCACTGATTCTGGAACAGTCTGGGGTGTGGAGCTATGTTACGAACTGATCTCAGTCTTACAGTCAGCAATCAGAGAATAAGATCACATTTCAAATTCACCCCAAATTGTGAATGAAAATGATTTATGTTTGCTGCATAAAATGTGGATTGTGTTTGATGTTTTAAAAAAATGTTACATTTTCATGAATTTGTATTCACAAGTTGGGGCTAATTTCGGGTCAAGTATCACTTCTTAGTTGGTTAGATTGGCTCATAAGAATTCTCTGTCAATTATTAAAAGGTATTTACAGACAGTTATTTAGTCCTGATTGGTGGTCTTATGTGATATACTCCCAGCTTTCAGTCGCAAACAAGGCTGCTGAAGCAGGAGAGAAGCAGTATGGCACTTCAAGTGGAGAAGCAGGAGAGCCACCGGCCCCTCCCACCTATGAGGAGGCCACTGGCGCAGGAGAGAAAGGTATGTCAGTGTCTCAAAAACAACCACCATATCTCCACCCCTCTCTCTTTATCAATATAAGTGTGAAAAATAACTGACGATTTACTGTGTGTGTGGTTTGTGTGTTGACGTTGTCAACAGGCCTCAGCGGCAGCCCCTGTTACAGTGGGGCTTATCCTAGTGACGGGGAGATGCTCACAGAATTCAGCTGGAGCGATAAAAACATCCGGCGGATCTTTATCCGCAAGGTAGGCTTTAACTAAAGCTATTACTACCACATTACTACCAATGACGTATATAAACCCTGGATTGCTGATGCTGTGTGTTGGCCATTGAGAGGCTTTGAAGCCTCCAGTCGGCCATATTGGAACATATAGAATTCTACAGTATTTCAATTACATGTTTCAAGGACAAAATTACATATACAGTTGAAGTCGGAAGTTTACATACACCTTAGCCAAATACATTTAAACTCAGTTTTTCACAATTCCTGACATTTAATCCTAGTAAACATTCTCTGTCTTAGGTCAGTTAGGATCACCACTTTATTTAAGAATGTGAAATGTCAGAATAATAGTAGAGAGAATTATTTATTTAAGCTTTTATTTCTTTCATCACATTCCCAGTGGGTCAGAAGTTTACATACACTCAATTAGTATTTGGTAGCATTGCCTTTATATTGTTTAACTTTGGTCAAACTTTTCGGGTAGCCTTCCACCAGCTTCCCACAATAAGATTTTGGCCCATTCCTCCTGACAGAACTGGTGTAACTGGGTCAGGTTTGTAGGCCTCCTTGCTCGCACATGCTTTTTCAGTTCTGCCCACACATTTTCTATAGGATTGAGGTCAGGGCTTTGTGATGGCCACTCCAATACCATGTCCTTAAGCCATTTTGCCACAACTTTGGAAGTATGCTTGGGGTCATTGTCCATTTGGAAGACCCATTTGCAACCAAGCTTTAGCTTCCTGACTGATGTCTTGAGATGTTGCTTCAATATATCCACATAATTTTCCTTCCTCATGATGCCATCTATTTTGTGAAGTGCACCAGTCCCTCCTGCAGCAAAGCACCCCCACAACATGATGCTGCCACCCCCGTGCTTCACGGTTGCGATGGTGTTCTTCGGCTTGCCAGCCTCCCCCTTTTTCCTCCAAACATAACAATGGTCATTATGGCCAAACAGTTCTATTTTTGTTTCATCAGACCAGAGGACATTTCTCCAAAAAGTGCAATCTTTGTCCCCATGTGCAGTTGCAAACCGTAGTATGGCTTTTTTATGGTGGTTTTGGAGCTGTCGATATAGGACTCGTTTTACTGTGGCTATAGATACTTTTGTACCTGTTTCCTCCTGCATCTTCACAAGGCCTTTTGCTGTTGTTCTGGGATTGATTTGCACATTTCTCACCAAAGTACGTTCATCTCTAGGAGACAGAACGCGTCTCCTTCCTGAGCGGCAGCGTGGTCCCATGGTGTTTATACTTGCGTACTATTGTTTGTACAGATAAACGTGGTACCTTCCGGCGTTTGGAAATTGCTCCCAAGGATGAACCAGACTTGTGGAGGTCTACAATTTTTCTTTGATGATTTCTTTTGATTTTCCCATGATGTCGAGCAAAGAGGCACTGAGTTTGAAGGTAGGCCTTGAAATACATCCACAGGTACACCTCCAATTGACTCAAATTATCAGAAGCTTCTAAAGCCATGACATAATTTTCTGGAATTTCCCAAGCTGTTTAAAGGCACAGTCAACTTAGTGTATGAAAACTTCTGACCCTACTTTGAAGAATCTAAAATATAAAATATATTTTAATTTGGTTAACACTTTTTTGGTTACTACATGATTCCGTATGTGTTATTAGCAAAGTAATGAAAATTAGTAGATGTGTTCAAACTTTTGACTGGTGTTGTATACCTATTGATTCTTAAAGAATATAACTTATAAATGACTCATGAGCTTAGTTTAACTGTTGTACCCCATTAGAACCCAAAATATAATTGTTTTACTCCCCTGTTTGTAAGCATTGTAAATGTAAACAAACACTGTATAACCTCAAAATATACTTAAAACTATCATTTGGATATATTGGATGGTCAGTCCTTGCATCCATAGCTCTGTCTATGAATGTCATAGTGGTTACATATCTCCAGATCCATCCTTCAGCTTTTACCACAGTTGTGTTTTTTCGGTACCTCCTTTTAGGTTTACTCCATCTTGATGATCCAACTTCTTGTCACTCTTTCCATAGTGGCTCTCTTCACATTCTGGTAAGTGTTCTAATACCGCTGAATATGCATGCTACTTTTCACCCTTCAATAGTTCTGGTCAGGCCTGGTGAGAAGTCATGATACAGTAATGATCCATCACTCTGTGAACCAGACATGAACCATTCACCGGCACTAGATAGGATGCTGCATGTTTTGAGCCATGTGGACATGTACCATAATAGGCAGAAAACACATATAACAAGTACTTTGAGGGAAATGTGAAAACATAGCATATTTACAATTATTTGTGCTTCCTTCATCAGTGAACCAGTGAAGAACTACATTCAGTCCAACCCTGGATGGTACTGGGCTTCTTAGTAAGTCACAGCTTTGATCTTGCATATGTCATTACAATGTTTCATTCTGAAAGCACTAAACTATATGTTTTATTTCTTTACACAGTGCTGTGTTCTTTGTCACATACATTACACTTGTCTGCTGTCCTGGACCAAGGTGGGTTTAACATTTTAATGTGTGTGGTTAACGCAACTTCAGTTATTATGATAATAATGACAGAACGTAATGACAGTACTTACTATGCTTGATTTGTATTTCCAATAGGAGACAGTTTCCATGGAATCTGATCCTGCTCGCCGTCTTTGTAGGTATCATGCAGTGTTTGAAACAATAACATTTATACACATTGTCTAAAGACAATACTTCACATAATTCAGAATCACATACTTTTAACCTACAGTACAATAGGCTTTCTCAGTAATGTCTCTTTTCTTTGTAATCTCTCCTGTTGCAGACCCTCTCTCTCTCCTATATGACAGGGATGCTATCCAGGTACATTCTTTCATAGCTGTGTCTACAGTTGGTTTGCCTCTGTTGTCTTACTTTTCACTGTGTCTGTCTCGTCCACTGTGCTTTGCATGCCTGCTTCTTCAGACTGATATGGCTAGTGTGATGTTTTTTCCAGCCAGTTAAACTTCTAATGTGATATTCAATTCAGCTAGTTAAGGTCTTGGTGAGCTAATCAGGTATGCTAAATTAGGGTTGGACTGAAAGGATGGTAGATCTCCAGGAAGAGGGTTGGGCAGCCCTGCATTAAACTGTGTCAGTTATGCCAAAGGTATACACAGGCTGCATTCCAAACACTTAAAAGATACCCTATCCCCTCAGCCCTCAAATTAAGTGGACACTTCTGATGACGTATCATGACGTCTTATGAGTTTGCACTTGAAATTTGTTCATCCCGGGATTATTGTGTTTTCAGCAACCGGCAGGTGCTTTATATGCGCTACAGTCAATTATGATTGCATGTCTACTTACATTAACTATATAATTATTAATATACGCCTACTGTATGATAGCTAACAAATTAATTAGCTAACTAGCGTTAGCCTGCCTAGCTGGAACTTCTAAAGAAGGAAAATGTTATTTTTTCCACAATTTCCAAAAGCTAACCAAACAAAAACATCATTACTTTTACAAGACGTGTTTGTGCCGTCATGTGCATTAGTAGCACAATTTCTAACTTATTTACATTCGTTTTTACTTACAGTTGTATGTTGACTTCTCCAGATTGACGTTTTAAGATTTGGCAGATTTTTCTTAATGGATGTACAATCATTTCAAATTCAATTATGGGGCATTTCAGGCCCCAAAGTGAACATAATTGTACACTCGCTTACGTTACGAACTTCCCTTGTTTGACTAATCGTTTGGACCGACATCCAAGATGGTGACGGGGATTCCCCCAAGGGCATAAGGCAAGGTTAAGTGGACGAGGGTGTGTCTTTTAAGAGTTTGAAATGTAGCCACAGTCTTACTAACAGGGACTTATGATATGTCACCATATCACTGTTGCACAGTTGTAGATTTTAGCCTTGCTTGGTTACTGTATATTTACCTAAATAAGTCATTCATATGTTATTACTTTTGGGCAGCAGGTAGCCTAGTCGGTAGAGCATTGGGCCAGTAACCGAAAGTCGATGTGTCCTTGAGCAGGGCACTTAACCCTAATTTGCACCAGGGGCTGACCCTGTAGGTAGGCTGTCATTGTAAATAAGAATTTGTTCTTAACTGACTTGCCTAGTTAAATAAAGATTACAATTAAAAACATTTAAATACTGTATTATAACCATTTTAGTATGTACTTTCTTAGTAACTAAATACTTGTCAAATCATTTCTCTACCATATATTTCCCCTTTAATAGTTATTACAACACCAAGTCAGTGGTGATGTGTCTGGGAATTACTGCTATGGTCTGTCTAACAGTCACTCTCGTCAGCTTCCAAACTAAGGTCAGTCTGCCTGAACTTTCCTCCAGCGAAAAAAGCAACTTCTACAATTTAAAAAGAGAGCTTCTATGAATCACAATTTGTTATTTTGTTGTTTTTAACTTGTGATCAAGTCGCCTTATCTTTTCTGTCCTATTCAGTTTGATGTGACATCATGCCAAGGTGTGTTGTTTACTCTCTGCATGGTCATGGTGGTGTCTGGACTGGTCCTGGCCATCGCCCTGCCCCACGGATATGTAAGATAATAGTAATAATTCACTTTATTTGTAGAGCACATTGTCAGACAGGAAGACTGCTAATCAAAGTGCTACACAAAGTAGGAGGTTAAACTACCCTAGGTAGAACCTACAGTATATAATTAATTAGATGAATAAGTTAATGCAGACGGAGACTAGCATGAGAAACTAGACAGAGGTCTCTACCAAGCCTATAGCTGGGTAAGGTCTAACTGAATGTGTTGGATATGATATTTCACATATATAATATCACATTTCATGTGCTGCAGGTGCCCTGGGTGCATGGTGTCTATGGTGCCTTAGGAGCATTACTGTTTACCATGGTAAGTGTAAAACCTATATAGTCTGATTTACTACACAGTCTATCAACGACAAATATCAAAGAGAGATGTTTTCAATTGTTTTCTTCTTCTGTTTCAGTTCTTGGCGTTTGACACCCAACTACTGATGGGGAATAAGCGCTACACAATAAGTCCAGAGGAATACGTCTTTGCCACTCTCAACATCTACCTAGATATCATCTACATCTTCTCCTTCTTCCTCTCACTGTTTGGAACTAAGACGACAAACTGAAACCACCTCCAGGCCATCATCTCAGCTCCCCATCTAAACAGGACCTGTAATCATAGTCTCAAACTGCATTTACACATGTAGCCAAATTCTGATAATTTTTTCACCAATTGCTATTTTGACCAATTAGATCAGCTTTGAAAAAGGTCTGAGGTGAAATGATTGGATGTGATTGGTCAAAATACCAATTAGTGAAAACAATATCAGAATTGGGCTGCCTTTGTAAACGCAGCCTCAGAGTAGTTGTGCTGATCTAGGATTTGCCATTTAGATCATAGTGAATAGTATTATATACAGGGGATCTGATCCTAGATCAGCACTATCAGCTATGAATACAGGCTCTGATTTCACCATCATGATGTACTGTACACAACCCATTGATCCTTGATCCACTACCTCCACCCACAGTGTCTCCCCCCTCTAGCATGACATGGACCTATATTACTGTACCAGTATTGAGTTTTTAGCTTGTCTGTTAATCTGTCGATCTCAGCACTAATGTACAGCCGTTTTCACCGTTGGGGTCACAGATCTATAGATTTACATTGCTCACAGTAGACAGATGTGAAAACAAAAACATGCAAAATACTGAGTCTAAAATCTATAACTGTAGGTGTTTCTGTCTTATGAAGATGTGATGTCCTTGTGTTCTCCTATCTTTTAACAACAACAACAACAACAGTCTATGACACTGGTCTAAGGGAGATCACCTCTTATCACTCCTGAACACATGAATATCAGACGCCAACGACATTTAAATATACCCGGAATTTGAATCAGTGAAATGGTGGTGAAAAGGCACCTTTCTGATTGGCTTGAAGGGCATTCTAGAGCTTGCATTATTTCACTATTAATGCACAGTATATTTGCACGGTAGAATTCAATGGCTATATTTCATTTTACATGTTTTGTTTGAAAGAAAACGTCTAAATGAAAACAATATTGCTATTGTTGAATTCGATTTTCATAATAGCAAGCTAGGACTAATGGTTTGGGCTCCCAAGTGGCGCAGTGGCATAAGACACTGCATCTCAGTGCTAGAGGCGTCACTACAGACAACATGGTTCGAATCCAGACTTTATCACAACCGGCCGTGATTGGGAGTCCCATAGGGCGGCGCACAATTGGCCCAGCGTCGTCCGAGTTTGGCCGGTGTAGGCCGTCATTGTAAATAAGAATTTGTTCTTAACTGACTTGCCTAGTTAAAGAAAGGTTAAATAAAAAATAAATAAATTAAATAGCTAAACTAGCAAGTCTGTTTGTTTTGGTTACCACGGCAACTATTTTCAGGGTTGTGGTAACTAAACTTGCTATCTTCTTCAATGGACATTGAACACATTTCTACCGGCAAATGAAAACATTTCTAGTGGCAAATGAGTTCAATTATAGCCATGATATAAAAAGGATAATAATTTCGGTACTATGCGTTCTCTGGAAAATAATGCAACTCTGTGGTTGGTCACGTCGTTCATTATTGTAATTATAACGCATAGCCCCTCGTTGATTATCCCTTACGAATATATAGACGATATACATAATACAGACAGAATATATCGACAAAGAATTTCAGAATCTACATACACTATGATTAGCAAAAAACGGAATAATTATTCATGGTACAGATGTAGATCAAACATAGACATCATCTAGTTTATCAGTAGGACGCTAGGCTACATTCGATACATCAGTGTACATATGTTGGATCTTATTTTGATCACCCTGTTGCAGGAGAATTTGTAAATCATTTTGTGTGTTTGAGGTTTAAAAAGTCTTTGGAAGTTTGTAATTTGATTTTCCCTCACGAAAAATGGATCAACCCCAACGGAAATGTCCATTCATTATAATCTACATCATTATTTACATTTCCTGCTGCAGTAAACTGGCTTGAATTAAGATCCTACATCTGTACAATGTAAGAGCACCTTTTGATGACCCTTAGCTTTAGACCTCTATCAATGGCACCTTTGGTTTGTTGTTTCTCTAATGCCTGTCCTCTGGTCTGTCAGCTCTTACTTAGCCTACTGGTTGAAATCTCAAACGAACATAAGATCCAGAGAATGCAGGCAATTCAGTCCAATTCTGAATACATTTGAATATAGGCTAATTGCTTGGCTTTCCATGGCTGCTTTGAATCAAGTTGCTCTTAAACTGGAGATGTAATGCAATCCTGTCTACATGATGAGCCATAGTCCAATGATGTCAGTAGGGGTTTCACCTCTCGACCCTGGTTGGCTGCTATTTAACTTATTTACAGATGGGCTAAACCAATGACTTCATACCCATTCTTTGCTGAGTATGTTTTGCGAGTCAATCTGGACAACTTTTAAAATGTAGGGATGTGGTAAATGTATGTATTTGCTCCAGATGTTATAAGTTGATGACTTAACTTTGTGGTGGTTACTGTTTTTATAGAGACCGAAAGAGTTGTTATATTTTGTAAAATCAAAGAATGTTAATTATTGTAAATGTGAATCGTTTTGAATATTGTGACAAAAAAGTGTTAATCATGCTTGCAACATGCCTGATGTGTACATGACAAAAATAATAGCACATTGCATTCGACCTGAACAATAGGAAACATATATTTTCTTATATAACACCCAGAATGGTTCATATGTGTATGAAATGTGTGGCCTTAGAATAGTCTTATCTGAACAAATTGTGATTCATTTGCTGGTGTAAATATGCGCCTCTTGGCTAAGGGCGTTGAGTGTTATTCCATATTAATGTGTTAGGAAATTCATTTCTGTTTACAATTCTTGCTGTACATAAAACATATGTATTTATTAGAACGGGAATGTGAATGTTTATTGCATTTACCTCTAAAAAATAAAATTAAAAAAAATGGACCAATCTTCTAGTTTATTTAGTATCTCAGACACTAAATAGAATAGTACAGAATAGATCCGTGTAGAATATATGCGTGTCGAAATCTGTGAACATCATCAAAGAAGCGCCAGAAAAAAGCACTCCAATCAGCCAATCACGTTTCATAATACTCTACTCGAGTTGCTCATCCAATGAAAACGTTTCATGGTATAACTTCGAGCTCAACCATGTTGTGGTTTTGAATGAGGAAGAAGCGGGAGAGGTTGTCGTTTAACGACTTTATACCACGTATTTTTGTATTTAAAGTACTACATTGAGTTACATTTGACTCCTTGGTTATTTAAGAAATATCAAATGCATTGTATATTCTGGTAGTAGTGATTGACCTCAGTCAAGTGCGGATTAAAATCCTGGTAGCTAAAGCCACGTACAACCAGTTTGTTAGCTAGCTAGTTTAGCTAACCGATAACTAGCTAGCATACTTGTTACCTGCGAGAGCTAAATAGTTAATTTAAAGGGACGTAAGGGGGAAGGTAACCTGGTAGCTAGTTGGTTAGTAGTGTTGGTCAGCTAGCTAACTAGCTACGATTTACTTGCCCGGCCGAATGACGTTGGGTGACTTTATGTGCTTTTGGCTGCGCTGGCAGTCCGGTTGGAAGCAACCATAGCGATACATTATTTCGTGGGTGGGAGGTTTTAAACTTCTCTAGTTAAACATGTTAAATACATTTTATGAATGGATTGGAACGGGCTTCGCTAATCTCCGCAATGGAGTGCCAGCTCCCGACCAACAGGATTACGTTGATACACACGGAATACAACAAGGGCGTCAGATCAGGAGAAAAAGACCTATCGACTGGTAAGTTAAGGTTAATATTAACTAGCTAACCAACGTTATCTGTAATTACATTTTGTTGTGTAGTAAGTTAATTAGTCAGTTTGTTTGACCTAACTAGTTGGCTGTTAGCTATTTGTGAGTTGTATATGCTAGCATGTATGACACACATTGTCTTACATGTGTAAGTGGGTTGTTGAACAATCAAATTTTCTTACTCAACAACCCCTATGTCTGGAGTGGATTGTAACAGGTTGCTGTCTAAAGTGAATGTAGTTAACTAGCTATAAGCGTTATAATGACAATACCTGCTATCGCTGACTGGGTCTCTGACTTATTCTCATTTGGGATGTTTTCCTCTTTCTGTCAAAGTTTGGAGGACGGAGAGACCTTTGACCAAGATGACCAAGCCCTAGCAGTGAAGAAATTCCGTATCGGTAAGCTTTGCTGCAACCTTGGCCATGCAGTGATAGGCCTATATCTTGTGTTGTCTAACATGTTCCTGGCACAGTGTATGTATACTGTGATCTATAAACAAGTCATGGCTCCCTTACTTAAGACTCTGTTTATGTCAATATTACAGGGGATCTCGTTGACACAGTAAAGACTGCGGCTGAAGGGGCGAAGAGCCATAGCTCCAATGTGGCTTCGTGGGTACGGAACAGTGTGACCCCTACCTTGAGGAACATACTGCCTGCTTCCCCTGGCCCTCCTCTAGAAGAACACCCAGGGGAAGAGCATCCAGAAGAGCCCCAACTGGAGCCCTCAATCTTTTCTCCCCCTCCCTCAATTGTCTGGGCAGAAACTGAGGTATTGGATCCCTTTATGTTTCAGTGTCCATAATTTGCAAAGCATCTCGGAGTAGGAGTGCTCATCTTGGATTGGCATTGACTTTTAAATCATAGTGATTGGGACCACATCTAGTAGTAGATTTATACACATTCAGTTTTACTGTTTACTGCAGGCCAGCACTCTGTTATATTCATATTAAACAATAATATTCTGTGTTTTTATGGTATTGTTTTCTGGTCCTTGAGGTGAGGAACTTTGCTCCTCTAGGTGGGACGTTCGTTGCTCCCTCAACAACTCTGGAATGGAAAAGCTCTAAATCAGGCAAGACAAAACTACCCTAAACTCTATTCTAAGAATGTCTATGAAAACATTCCTTCTACCAGCTAGTAATGTCAGTAATGTTTCTATGGAATTAGAACAGTTGTTTGACACTCTTTTTCCTCCTTTGTTCACTCCAGAGTCCTTTAGAATTGAGAAGTCGATGATGGGATCGAAGGTCTGCAGACGGCAAGTTTGCATGGCTCTTACACATCGTGAAGCACCCAAAACAAATGGGCACTCTGTCAGTCAGCCTCCTTCCTCCAGCAGCACCCCTAAGCCAAGTCCCTCTCCTCACCTGGGAAGGACCCACCTCAGAACACCTGCATCAAATAGGTATGCTCATATTGTCAGTAGATATAGGCCTGCCTTTCTCACTGAATAAAAAATATATTCTGCTATTAATTAATCAAGCATTGTACTGGTGCTTAACCCCAAATAAGACAGATTTTGAACAGGACCATTTCAAAGTTGTGAAAGTGCTTGATTTTCAAAAAGAGTGCTTAAAAGTGCTCGATTTTCTGTGCTTGATAGTGCTCCATTCACAATATCAATGACATGTTCAGTGTAATAATTTCCTTCTCTCTGTCTGTCTGCAGACGGTTTAGCTCAGCAGGGTTAGGTACAGGAAGCAGCTCCTTCACCAGCATGTATGAGAAGACCTTCCCTATCCGTGTGGTGCAGAGTCCTTCACACGGCCGCCTCCTCAGAGCCAGGGCTCGCTGCACTGCACAAGAGGTCAGATACCACCTACCAGCATTTTTTTATGGATGCCACTTGCTGCACCATTTGCTGAACTTTTGCTATTGGGCTGTTTTCTGAATGAACTTTGTTATATTTCTATTCTTCTGCATTGTAATTCAAGATAATACTTGGATAGATGCAATAGGAAAACTTTTTTTCCCCCAGAGGGAAGTTTGGTTATGTCCAGGATTGTAGTGGAGGGTAAATGCACATAAACGCCGTTTACGCACCTTTTTATTTGTGAAATAGCATTTACTCACATTTTCATTTAATTAATTATCGTTTACCTACTTATTACCGCATTGCTCAGGCACGCAAAGTATGCTCATTATGTTCGCCTGCGCTGCTCGATTTGCCTTGCAAGCGTGCACTGATTCATCTATCCAACAGAAAAATCCGCTCATCCGCGTGCACGCTATACACTGATGTAGAACTACCCACGCAGACAAGACTTTTGAATGTGGCCAACATACTGACTTCAGTTAGTCAAAATGATTAGTTTTATTTGGTTTTCCGGCAAGTGTTCAGACGATGAGTTCTGCTAGCAAATGTGATAAACTGCAAATATTCGTTGTCACTGGTTTCATGTGTAACAGTTATGTATTATACATTGTTTACCATCACATTGTATCCACACTAGTGCTCTTCAGCACTTCAAAATACTTACTGTATTTGCAGTGTAGCTCATATCAGATAATTATTAATGTGAATAAAAAGTATTTTAATATCAACATTTGCAACTCATGTTTGGTGGAATGTGTGTTCAGTCCAGATGATTAAAAAAAATAAAAAATATCTACACTAGGCCTTCCTTTTTAGTAGACTTGTATCAAATGCCATTAATTGATACTGTTTAAAAATGTAATACGTTTTCGATTATATTGATGAATGATTTTTTGTCGTATCAAAATTATCTGGAGAAATTCCTAGTTTACCCACTTTTGTTTACAACTACATCACTGGTTATGTCGTAATGGCGCATCTTTTCCATATCAAAGCCTCATTTATAATATTGTGTTGGGTCCTCTGTGTGTCTCCAGTCTGTCCGTGAGGAGGAGAAGGAGGTATACAGACAGCTACTGGCCATGGTCTCAGGTGGACAGTCCTTCTCGTGTCACAACGGCAGCTCCCATGGCTTTCCGCGCTCACACAGAGACTTGTGAGTACAACCACAAAGCCAATACTACAGTCCTTTCACTCTCCTCTACAGATAATTCAGTCATGCTCAATGACCTGTACTGGCAAGTTGAAGCAAGCACACACACAGTCCTACATTTTGCCCATATACTTTAGACCCACCAGCCCCCGTCCAGAGTCCAGCCAGGGGTACAGCAACGTCCCCAGGCCAGGGGTGGGCTACTCCAGTGGGGCAGGGAACCAGCCATGGACCTCTAACTCAGACCTTAGCCCCAGGGGACCAGAGCCACTACAGTCTGCCCCCTCCCCAGTTGCCCTACAGGACACGTCTTCTCAGGACTCACAATCATCAGGTAATGCATGAGACCATTTTTCAATTCAAGATGATTAAATTCAATTGCTATAAACTTGATTCATTCCTTTTAATTGCTCATAGGGAATGAATAATGTTTATTGAATTGATGGATGGATGCTGTAGTATCAATTAGTGTTGTAATGCATCATATTCACATTAAAGCCTACCTGTTTGTCTGTCTCTTCAGCATCATGTAGTTGTGGTCACCTCTTGTCTTGTTCTGTACAGCTCATGACGGGGACTCCGTAATCATTGTGAAAGAGCAGAAGGGCAAAAAGCCAGACAGTTCAAGGTAAGGCCAGACAAAATTGTTTCATTGATTCATTGTTTAAATGGATAAGGAATAACAGATTGTCCTAGTCTATATGGACATGAACAATAGGATAAATATTCAACTTTACCACATTGTCCTAGTCTATATGGACATGAACAATAGGATAAATATTCAACTTTACCACATTGTCCTAGTCTATATGGACATGAACAATAGGATAAATATTCAACTTTACCACATTGTCCTAGTCTATATGGACATGAACAATAGGTGAAATATTCAGTACTTTACCACATTGTCCTAGTCTATATGAACATGAACAATAGGAGAAATATTCAGTACTTTACCACATTGTCCTAGTCTATATGGACATGAACAATAGGTGAAATATTCAGTACTTTACCACATTGTCCTAGTCTATATGGACATGAACAATAGGTGAAATATTCAGTACTTTACCACATTGTCCTAGTCTATATGGACATGAACAATAGGTGAAATATTCAGTACTTTACCACATTGTCCTAGTCTATATGGACATGAACAATAGGTGAAATATTCAGTACTTTACCACATTGTCCTAGTCTATATGGACATGAACAATAGGTGAAATGTTCAGTACTTTACCACATTGTCCTAGTCTATATGGACATGAACAATAGGTGAAATCTTCAATTTCAGACTGATTTTCAGATTATTATTATTATTATTATTAATACACAAATTAAAATTAATGAACATTATTCACATAGAATATTGCATTCTATTATACATCCTATTATATTCACATTTTGGGGTGAAAAGTAATGTATGCATGTGTTCATCAGTTCATTAATCTACTTAATTGTATAGCCTAACAAATTCAACAATAAATAATTGTAATCAAATTAAAATGTTGATGTATAATAATGAGTTCATTACCTGAATGCATCTCTATAGGCTTTAATAAAATATTCAGAAAAATATGATTAGGACTCTCGTAGACTAGGGTCAATCAAGTTAGGTCTGCCGTAGAGTATAACCTATCATCATCAAAATAAAAATGTTGTTTATAACATCACATCATTGTGAAGCTGCTGATCTGTATCAAGTGTGTGCGTGCCACTGGCGATGTACTTTGCTGGACATGCTAGCTGTTCCCGGCGGCGCATCATCACTTCAAACGCGCTCCGTCTTGGTGTTATTGATTGGCCTACTACTACTGGTAGTACCGGTAAAATGTAAGTTATGAATCGCAAATCACCATACAGCTGGCACACTTCAATTTCGTCAATCATTTTGACTTCATTTTGGTTGTCCAAAATACTATCTGCTTACACTGCATCTTTGCTGATGAATGCCTTGATCTCTGGTTCAATTACATTGTTTCGTCAATTAATAGCTTCTCATAGATCTGAAAATTATGCAATAACCACAAATTAACCGACTGTTTGTTGATAATGAGGGACGTCCCACGTTTAACCTGGACACACAAATAGTAGGCATTTTGCGCTGGCTTCAGCCATGACGGCATGAGACAGAAATGAAACATATGCACGTCGCCTGCAGCTGCGAGTGCGTGTGTTTCACTGTCCAATCCTAGGCTCGAACATGATCTGAGGCTGTTTGGTCTCTTGGGCATCAACTTGGGAAAGCTTCAAGAGAGAACGGACAGTGCATTATAAACAAACCGCCACATATTGGCCATAAAATAACACATCATATTTTTTTTATATATATATATTTTGGGGTGTGGAGAAAAGTAAGGCTCCGTTAAACAGTAATTCGGTATTTTGAATAGTTTTTGTTCAGTCTATGTGCTTTGTTGTCCCCATCTAACCTGGTTACTCCATCTCTCTGTCTCTGCAGTGTACCATGCTTCCAAGCTGAACTCTGGATCAAAGAATTGTAAGTCCCCTGATTCCTTACACTCATGATTGGTACCATTTTCTTTACTATTTCTTGATAAATTCATAATGCATTTTGCCATGCTCAAAATAAAAATCAAACCCTCTTCTAGCTTATTACA